>JAAKBH010000113.1:127500-302500 GCA_019776075.1 Amaranthus palmeri
CCTAGATGTGAACATGGTGTCCTTGCTAAAGTCCAAAACTACTAGGAGACTTGTTGGTTTTGTTAAAAAGCATAAACCTTTCTAAGATCAACATCTCATACTATGAAGGATTATGATCCCAAGGTTACAATAACAGAAGCATCCATTAGGCCAAGAATAAAGTTTTCATAGAACTTGAGAAACAATGAGTTTTTGTAAAGGTCAATTGTAAACACTTCTTTAACCAGGGCAAAATTGAGTATATTCGACAGTGTGTGCGCTCCACCCAATTTCTTCATACAATTGCAAGTCCTCCTTTTGATTTAGATTGAAGATGCTGATTAACCCTAAATTTGCCCTTGCCATATACCTCATTTGGGCTTGTTTGCATTCAATTTCATTCATATACATGTGTTTTTGTCGGATTTACGCTCTCTTCGAGGGCAGCATGCGTTTGCTCGTGTCTTTGCAGGTTTTCTGCGTATTTTTGAGCCAAAACATGCTAGGGATGGTGGTTCCCGGAGGTTTCGAGGGAGGAATGAGATCGAGCCGAGCACTAAAGGATAGAATCCAAGCCGAGACAAGGAAGAAAAAAGGATTTTTGCAAGGGAACGACCACCCGTTCCCATGAGAACAACCACTCGTTCCCCAACCGTGAAGAAACATGCTCAAAAGGAGATCAGAAAGTTGAATGACCACTCGTTCCTTTTGGAACGACCACTCGTTCCCCAACCTTGAAGAGCATGATTGAAGAATTGAGATCAGAGAGTTGAATGAACATGGTCGTTCCCCACGGAATGACCACTCGTTCCCTATCCTACAACACCATCAGAGATTAGAATGTGGAACGACCGATCGTTCCCTCTTCGCAGAATGGGCTTTTGGCTTGGCTACTCATTTGACGGCCCTTTTTACATCATTTGAAGGATTATTCCTCTTCTTTTTCTGAAGACCTAGGTTATATCACTCATAAGCATTGCTATATAAGGGACATTTTTGTATTATGAACACACCCTTTTACACCCTTTTACCTTTTTACATTACCTTTACTATTTTGTAGTAGCTTATTTTTGCAAGAATCATTTTTATGCTTTTTAGTTCTTTCTTAATCTTTGTTCTTAAAACCCTAGGTTTCACTTTCTACAATCAACATTGAAAATCACAAAAATACTTCAATCCAAGTTTATTTTAGCTTTATAGTTGATGAATCTAATGGGTCATTGCTAGTTGGGGCTTCTTTTCTTTATCAACCTCCATTGTTGAAGGTTTAAGCTTCAATATTTTTTTTTGGGTTCTTTATCTTCGTTCTCCAATTGCTCCTATCTTTTGTAGGTACTTTCTAATACTTTTTGAATTAACTTTCTAATACTTCTTCTAAGTTATTATTGATAGTTTTCTTTTGTTTTTATGCTTGTTTGTAGTTTTCACCATTGTGCTCATTAGCTTTGATATTTGAATTCTTGTGTTTGTTGGTTGTTCAACATCTTGTCATATTATATATCATGATGTCTTTAAGAAATATAATGAGTAGTGAGTAATTAGTTAGGGGTTAGGGTTAGCTCAACACTTGTTGATGGCTTGATAATGATGTTATTGGTTGATATTGGTTTGAATGGAGATTTAGTAGAAGGGTTGCTTCATTTATTGTTTGAGGCTTGCCATGGTTGCATTTGGGAGACCGACGAGGGTTGGATCCTGGAGTAACCTAAACCCTTGTTCAATAAATGGAGTCGGGTGCAAGGGACCAACGAGAGTTGAACCTTGCAATCTCCCCTAAACTAGGAGTTTTCCCCTCCACCTACGAGAGTAGGAGAGGATTGACGGATAGTGGATTTTTGTTGCCCGATTTTCTTGTTTTTACTCATGAGAGTGAGAAGGATGAGATTTTCGGAGGTGATCCCAAGCCCGATCCAGGATCGGATCACTCTTTGTATTGTGTTCCACTTCTCTCTAATCAAACTAAAGGAAATCAAAACACATACCAAAGGATAGCCGTCACAAGTGAGCTAACTTCATCCCATTGCTTCTTTGTTTGTTATTTTCATAGTTGTAGTTATAGTCTAGCTACCAATTCCCCCTACATTATCCTTCAACACCTAAAGAGGCCTTAAGTCTCACAACTTGTCTCCCTGTGGATCTACCCCCTACTTGTCACTACACTTTGTAGTTATAGTTAAGGGAGTTTATAAATTTTCTTTGATTAGAGGCTTTAGCGACAACTAAAAAGTCACCTATCAGATGCGGAAAGTAATAAACCTAAAATGCAGATTTTGAGAATTGAAGATGCAAGCTTAATTCAAGAGGTATATATGAGAGAGATGAGTGATGTGGGTAATTTGTGAAGATTAGTGTAATTGTTTTAATCCAAAAAGAAAATGTAATTCAAAAAAATAAGGGTTTAATTGATGTAACCAGTTATGGGTTAAACAACACCACGATTTAGATAACAAGTAGGATTATTCATGGTTAATCGATAGTTGGGATTATTGTAGGAAAATCGTGAAAGGTTGTTCTAATTTTAGTTGCAAAAAGGAATTTAATAGAATATCAATAAGAAATCTAATTCTAGGACAACGAAAATCCCCCCTAATAGCATACGATTATTCAACAAGAACTGCAATCTTCCTTATTAAATTGCTTCACCAAAGAAACTCAATTATTCCTTTTCGGGATTATAATCATTTTAAATAAGTTCTTTCAATCTCAGCTTTAGTATGTCGATTGACTAACATGGCAAGACTTCTTAATCACTAAATCTCAACTTTTATATTTTGATTAAGTGAAAACATTGACTTGCATTATCATTCAAAACTAATAATATTCTCATTCCCCAACTTTTGTAATTCTGGTTTGGAGAAATTAAAAAGACATTAACTTAATTGAATGACCAATTTTAACAATTTAATCAAACCAATCCAATATTATAAAATGCAATTCTTATCTAATCATATACATATTAGGATTCACATCCAATAAATAGCGTAAAAAGTACTCATTATATGAAATCATGATTATAAATAATTAAAACATATTTAATGGCATAAACAAAATAAAATTGAGAAAAGGAAAAGAAATGACCAAGAACTTGTGTTGAACAGCCACATAGATGAAATCCAGAGTAGAAACAAAGGTAATCCTCTTAATAAAAACTTAGAAATTGAAACTTACAAAATGTGAAAGAAAACTTAAAGTAATTGAAACCTAATGGAGAGCTTAAAATCTAATGAACTTGGGATCCCCTTGATTTACCAAACTCACGAATATATATCCCCTAATAGAAGAATTTCAGAGGTTTTCCCTTTAAATCCCCCATTAACCTCTTCTTAATCCCCCATTAACCGAGATTAAAGTAATCTCGACCGAGACATAAGAGCAAAGTTTTAGCGAGTAATATGGCTAATCTCTACTGAGATTAAGGTCAATCTTGGCCGAGATTAACTTTAACTTAGATAAGAGGCTCCAAGTAATACTTAGAAATTAGAATGTTTCCAAACTCCATGTTTGAATCCATGAGCCTCTATATATTGTCCCATTCATGCAAACTTATTTTATTAATGCTCGTTGGACTTCATCGAGGACCAAAATGACCAAAATTTAGCTTGAATGTATCCAAAAATACCCATTACGACTCTAATAAGTACGCAACAACATATGCACCTATTCTAGCTAATTTTCATCACTTTTATCCTTAAAACTCTCTAATTATACTCTAAATATACTTCTTAGAATAGCAATAGGTGTAAAATCCTACACTTATCACTCCCACATGCGTAGGCTTATGCTCGTCCTCGAGTAAAACATGAATAATAATATGCACAAACAAGCATCATCCCCTTATACCTCGAATTCTAATACTAGGAACATAAAGCTCTAAAGATAGACTAAGGAAAACTGTGATACAAATACAGTGTTTATCAACAAAATTTCCCCATGCCTACCTCAAGGCTTATTCCAAGGCTTATTCTAAGACTTAAATACTTCTTCAGTATAGAGGTTGCCCGTCGTTCTTCAAGTATCTTTCTCAGTCAACTGAAGTACACTCTTAATATTATTTCTGATGCAGGCCTTCTTGGTTCAAAACTTGCTCGTACTCCAATTAAGCAGAAGCATCAACAAGCTAATCTACTAGCCCCCTTTTATCCGATCTGGAACCTTGTCGACGTCTTGTTAGGAATTTGATTTGTTTGTCTGTTACTCCGTACATATTCCCTCCCAGTTTATGCATTCACCTCGCGAGGATTACTGGAACGTTGTTTTGCATATCGTTAGATATTTAAAGAGTTGTCTTGGTCAAGGCATTTGTTTTGTCTTAGCACACCGATTTGTCTTTTAAAGGATAGTGTGACTCTTATTAGGCTGAATGCTCTTTGACTCGTCGCTCTTTGACTTGTCTTTTAACGCAACCCACTATGACTCGTTCTTTTGTTGAGACTGAATACTGCTCAATGGCTTCCGTCACTCGTGAAATCAAATGCTTGAAAGGTTTGCTCTTAAGTTTAGGAGTGCATCAACTTAAAGTTATTCCTCTTTTTTGTGACAGTTAATTCGCTATTCATATGGCTCGGAATCCAATTCTACATGAGCGAAATCAAATGGTTGAAAGGTTGACTGTCATTTTGCTCGTGACGCTGTACAAGTTGAAATCATTGCTCCTTTTATATGCATATAACTAATCAATTGGTTGATATCTTTACCAAAGTACTTGGCAAAAGTCAGTTTAATTTCTTACTTCGCAAGTTAGGAATTTGTGACCTCATGCTCCAAGTTGAGGGGGATTGTTAAGATATTATCTTATGGATAATTTTGTTTCCGTGTTTTTAGCTTAATTATAGAAAAAAAAATCATTTATTATTATATTTTAGGCTAGATGTGTGGGATATGATTGAATTCCATTCTATATGATTATGGGCCAAGAATGCTAAAGAATTACACAAAATACTTCTTTCCTTCTACACTCTAAATCTTTTATTCTCATTTTCCGTTGATGAGTGAATTTTGTGTCACTCATCGGGTAGTCATTGAGTCCCATTTCCGCATATTTTCTTGCATTCTACCCTTGTTATGTTACTTAATTACTCATATTTTGACTTGGTTAGTGATATTCGCATTCTTGTGCATTTTAGTTCATTTAGGTGCATTCTATAGCATTTTCCCCCTTTGTCTTTGGTTGTTTCTTTTCCCCCTCCCCTACTTTGCTCAAATTGTGTAGGTTCCTCGCCTTCGGGACGTGACTCGATAGCATGAGCGACTCATCTCATCTTTTGGCGAAGCGCGGAAACCATCCCTTGCACCCAAAGAGCTTTCCAGCACCTTGTAGTCAAATGCTCGTTCAAGACCAACTGATGCTCGTTCGAGGCAAAGACACTCGACAAACAGAAGCTACTGGGCTATGGTGCTCGTTCGAGCATATGGTGTGCTCGTTCGAGCACATTGGTGTTTGGCAGACAGAAGCTCATGGAGCTGGTGCTCGTTCGAGCACATACTATGCTCGTTCGAGCATTTGGCATTTTGGAGATCAGTAGCCTCTGAAGGCTAGTGCTCGTTCGAGCACCCCACCTGCTCGTTCGAGCACCTGTTCAGCGGGGCAGATTTTGTTTCTTTGGCATATTTACTCTACTGCCCCTAAGTCCTTCTTGTATATAGGCACTCCACGAAATGTATTACATCAGTTAGAAACATTAGAATAGAGTAGCTTTAGTTCATTTACTCTTATTTTTCATTTCCAAGGCTGATTTTATGGTGGGATTTGTTCCCTTTTTCTGAATTTAAGAAGAATATCCAAGGAAGAACTTCTCTTAGTTTGTGCTAAATCTTTCTCCTACTTCAAGGAAGTAAGATCCTGTAATCATACTCTATTTTAGTTAGTGAAACTTTCAGATTTTATTTCATCTTTACATTTCTCTTTGCATGTGGTTTTTCTAGCTTGATTCTTGTTTCTAGTTGTTAGATTATACCTTATCTTTAGTTAAAGTAACTTGTTGCATGCTTTTACTTCTAGTTCAACACTTGCATGTTAGTTTTTCCTAGTTGTTAGACCTTCTAAGGTGGTCATTCTTACTTTCGGTTCTTCATTATGTTTGATATGTGTTTCATGTCTATTTTCTTGCTTACATCCATGAATTGTGAGTAGTTTAGCCTCTAGGGCATGGGGTAAGGAAGTTCATCAATATGTAATGGGTGCATGTGTTAGATTTTGGATTATAGAGTTTGAGTGATGCTAGTCTAGTGAAGTTTGGTTCATGAGCTATCCTAAGAAGGAGTGCAAGTGCCCCTCACTTCACTAAACTTAGTTGATTTTGTGATTTCTCTTGGTGATATGTTTAGTTATCATTTCCATGTTGATGGTTGAAAAGCCAAGAAGCTTGAAACCATCATTAGTCACTTACTAACCCAAGAAGGTGTGTATTTGATGATGTTTTTAGTAGCTTTCATACTCATCAAGTTAGTTGCATTATCATGAGCTAGGATTTAAGATAAGACTTATGGATTAGTTGAGTTCAAGGCTAAGAAGCCCACACTCCAACCTGATTTGTATGTCTAAATCGCCAAGGCCGAGAAGCCGAGGTGACACATAAGAGCTAGCTTCATTCACTTCTATACTCGTTTTAATCATCATGTTTTATTGAGTTTGTACCCCCTTGCATGACGATGAATGGACTCCCCATGTCCTAGCTTATTCTTAATTGCTAATTCATTATCGCACTAGTTTGCTCGATTGAAGATAATTTAACCAAACAAAAATCTTAAAACAACCCCCTCTTACCTCTAATATAGTTTAAGCACAAGACCTCTTCCCTGTGGATTCGATCCCGACTTGCCACTTTACTTTTGTATTTTGGTGAAATTGGGTAAGAGTGATCAACGTTTTGGAAGTAACGACACCAAGGTGTTGGCCCTTTTGCACCTCACGATAGAAAACCGATCACTTTTTGGCGCCGTTGCCGGGGAGGCGCGGTTTTTGTTCTAAAAGCTAGTTATTAGTGGTATTTTGTTCATAGTGTTCATAGAAATTATTTTGTGCAGTTATTCATTTATATTCTTTATACATGATTGTCAGTGCTTATGCTCTCTTTCTAGTGTTTGATGCATGAGACCAGGTGGAAGAAGAGCAACTCAACCATTGGAACCATATATCCCAGACATTGATCGATATCTGCGCACCCTCAGGCAGTTAAATCAACAAGCTTCCAACCTAGAAGATAACAACCCCATTGTCACTCCAGAGCAATCTGACACAGAGTCTGAGTTCGAAATGGAGAATCAGAACAATCAGAACCCTCAACCCTTGTTCGGACAATTTGGTGCCCCTGGAGGATATGCTCCTCAAGGAGGAATTAGGCTCCCTACTACCGCAACTAATTACCAAATTCATCCACAGTACACCCGAATGGTGAAGGAGGAACTTTTTAGTGGTTTGAAGAATGAGTGCCCTTTGGAGCACTTAGAAAAATTTCTTGAAATATGCGACCTCATTCCTCCTTGCTCCGATAGTCCTGACTATGTGAAGCTTCATCTCTTCAGGTCAAGCCTAGCAGGGGATGCTAAGGATTGGTATAAGTGTTTGGAACCTAATTCTTTGACAACCTGGGCAGAAGTGAGAACATCATTCTTGGAGAGGTTCTACCCTTCAGTGAGAACCCAAGATTGGAGAAAGAAGATCGCCGCATTTACTCAAGAGGATGATGAGAGCCTCAGTGAAGCCTGGACAAGGTTTAAAAGAATGATCCGAGCATGTCCTCACCATGAGTTTGGGGAAAATCACTTGAACACCTTCTTCTATGATGGCTTGAATGATAGTACAAAAGCTTTGCTTGATTCGAGTGTCGGGGGTCAACTGTCAAAAATCCCTCAAAATCAGGTGAAGAATGCCATTGAAGAGGTAGCAAAGAACTGCTCTTGGGGTGTGAGAGGAAAAAGTAAACAAAAGGGATTGTATGAACTAAGTGGAGCCGATGCTATAAACGCCAAGTTGGAACTTCTTGACAAGAAATTGTCTAAGCTTGACTTGAAATCGACAACATCGCCTTCTACTAATGTTTCTTCAATCAATCCTCCTCGTTTCAGTTGTGATATATGTGGTGGCACCAATCATGATACTTCATACTGTGGTGGATCGAACTCTGAACATGTAGCCGCAATGAATAACTTTGGTGGGCAAAACCAAGGCTATGGGCAACAAAATTTCAGCGGGAACCCTCAACACAAGCAAGGGTATAACCGGGGATATCAAGGAGGGAACCAAGGTCATGAGGCATACCGACCTCCGCAAGCAAGAAACCAGGGCCAAGGGTTTAACAGTGGCAACATGGGTGGTTCTTGGGTAAATCCTCAACCGCAACAACCGCAACAACATCAGCAAGCCATGGCTCCGGATGTTCAAAGTCAAATCCTTGCACAGCTACAAGCTCTTTCACAGCAAAATCAACTCCTTACTCAACAAATTCAGGAGATAACTGCTCATGGAAAGATGGTAGATAATCAGCTGGCTCAACTTGCAAACCCTCCAGCTCCATCACTTTTCCCGGGAAATGCACAGCCAAACCCTGCAGCCCAATCCTCCAATGCTCAGCATTCTGCCAAGGCAATTCATCTAAGGTCAGGGACTGCTTATGAAGGACCATCTATGCCACAAGAAGATGCTCCAAAGGGTGATAACAGGGAAGTTGTTGAAAAAGAAGCTCCTTCAGAGGTTGTGATTGAAGAAAGGAGTGAAGAAAAGGAAAATGATGTCGATAAAGGTGAACAACAAAAGAAAGACAATTCCAAGCCAAGTGAGCTCTCTAAGGAGCCCGAGAGAGTGTACGTGCCTCCAGTTCCATTTCCATACAGGAGGGTAGAGAAACATCTTGATAAACAGTTTGAACGGTTCTTGAAGAACATTGGGAAACTTGAGATGAACATTCCTTTTCTTGATGCTATGGCCCAAATGCCCAAGTATGCAAAGTTTTTGAAAGATCTCTTAACCAACAAGAAGAAGCTGGAGGAAGAAGTAATTAATCTACCGCATCAAGTGAGTGCACTGGTTCAAGGCAAGCTCCCTAGGAAGGAGAGAGACCCAGGGCCCTTCAATCTACCGGTTAAACTTGGTGATCTTGAGCCAAAGGGAGCCCTCGCAGATCTTGGGGCCTCCATCAGTGTAATGCCCTTATCAATAGCAAGAAGACTCATCTTTGATCTTAGGCCCTCAAGGAAAACAGTGCAGCTGGCCGATCGCAGTATTAAGATTCCTTGTGGCGAGTTTGAGGACATTCCGATTCAAGTGGGTCACTTGGTGGTTCCTTGTGATTTTATTGTTATGGATATGGAGGAGGATCCTTATACTCCTCTTATTCTTGGAAGAGCGGCCTTGAAAACTTTGAATGCGGTGGTAAATTGCAAGGATGACACCATCTCTGTGGAAGTGGCAAATGAGAAAGTAGTTTTTCAGTTCTCCAAATGCATGAAAAAGCCAATGATGGAGCAAGTCTTCCGCATGGAAGTTGTTGATAGAGAACTTGAAGAGATGTGTGGTACAAGAAGAAGAGATGATGCATTGATGGAAGTTTTGAGTGATGATCCATCGATATTTTCTGATGATGCAAAGCAATTGAAGGTGATCCTAGATGAAGCCGAGGTTTGTGACAAGGAAGACTGTGAATTTGAGGAAATTTGTGAGATTGTAAAGGAAGGATCGGCATTGGAGGAGTGTTCTAAGCCTCCTCCCGAGGTAATATTGAAACCCCTTCCCCCAAATTTAAAATATGAATTTCTTGATGATGATCACCGTTGTCCTGTGATAGTGAATTCCAAGCTTGATGACCACTCTATTTCCAAATTGATTTCTGTTTTGAAAAAATATAGAGAGGTCATTGGGTACACTATTGATGATGTCAAGGGAATCAGTCCTTCCCTTACTATGCATAGGATTCACTTAGATGATGATCACTCCTCCTCCATTGAGCCCCAAAGACGTTTAAACCCAAACATGAAGGAAGTGGTTAAGAACGAGATTCTCAAACTACTTAAGGCTGGCATCATCTACTCCATTTCTGACAGTAGATGGGTTAGTCCCATTCATGTGGTTCCGAAGAAAGGAGGAGTGACCATGGTCAAAGGAAGTGATGGGAATATGATCCCTTCTCGTGCTACAACTGGTTGGAGAGTTTGCATTGACTATCGCAAACTAAACAAGGCTACGAGAAAAGATCATTTTCCCCTCCCATTTATTGATCAGATCCTTGAAAGATTAGCTCATCATACATTTTTCTGCTTTTTAGATGGTTACTCGGGGTTCTTTCAAATTCCCATACACCTCGATGACCAAGAGAAAACAACCTTTACATGCCCATTTGGCACTTTCGCCTACCGGCGAATGCCATTCGGGTTATGTAATGCACCTTCAACTTTTCAAAGATGTATGATGGCAATCTTTTCTGATATGGTAGAAGAGTTTATGGAAATTTTTATGGATGATTTCAGTGTTGGAGGTTCGTCTTTTGACACATGTCTTGCTCACCTTGAGAAAGTTTTGAAACGGTGTCAAGAAACGAACCTTGTGCTAAATTGGGAAAAATGCCACTTTATGGTCCAAGAGGGAATTGTCTTGGGCCATTTGGTGTCATCCAGAGGCATTGAGGTTGATCCAGCCAAGATCGACGTCATAAAGAATCTCCCTCCCCCGACCAATGTAAGGGGGGTGAGATCCTTTTTGGGTCATGCCGGATTTTATCGGCGTTTCATAAAAGGGTTTTCAACCATCGCCAAGCCCCTTACGGAGCTTTTGCAAAAAGATGTTGAATTCTCTTTCGATGAGCGCTGCCTTGAATCTTTCGAAAATCTGAAAAAGGCTTTAATATCTGCTCCTGTCGTGCAAGCTCCTGATTGGAGCTTGCCATTTGAACTAATGTGTGATTCCAGTGATATAGCTATAGGTGCAGTTCTAGGACAGAGAAAAAGCGGGAAATCCTGTGTCATTCACTATGCGAGCAAAACTCTAGATGAAGCTCAAAGAAATTACACCACCACGGAAAAGGAGATGCTAGCTGTGGTATATGCATTTGATAAGTTCCGATCTTACCTGATGTGTTCTAGGGTGGTAGTGTATACCGATCATGCTGCGATCAAACACTTGGTGGCAAAGAAGGATGCAAAACCCAGATTGATTCGATGGGTCCTCCTTCTACAAGAATTCGATTATGAGATCAAGGACAAGAAAGGGAGTGAAAACTGTGTGGCAGATCACCTTTCAAGATTGACTCCAAGTGCTGTAATTGGAGAAGACAACCTCCCTTTTGTCGATTCTATGAAGGAGGAAACATTGCTCTCGTTGATGGTTAAGGGTGCACCTTGGTTTGCAGACATTGCCAACTATCTAGCCTGTGGCATTGTACCCGAAAGGAAGAACTCAAGAGAAAGGAGACTGTTTTTCAAGGAAGCTAGCCACTATTACTGGGATGATCCTCTCTTGTTTAGATTGTGCTCAGATGGATTATATAGAAGATGCATCCCTGAATCTGAAATTCCTGATGTTCTTGCTCACTGTCATTCTTTTCCGACTGGTGGACATGCGGGTGTCATAAAAACCGCCGCTAAGATTCATGAGGCTGGATTCTTTTGGCCAACCCTCCACAGAGATGTCAATGTGTATGTGAAGAGCTGCGATGCTTGTCAAAGAGTGGGGAATATTTCTAGGAGGCACGAGATGCCGTTGAACAATATACTTGAATGCGAGGTATTTGATGTTTGGGGAATCGATTTTATGGGCCCCTTTGTGCCTTCCAACGGAAACCTCTACATTCTAGTCGCGATCGATTATGTGTCAAAGTGGGTGGAAGCCGTTTCATCTCCCACTAACAACCACAAGGTGGTAATGAAGTTGTTCAAGCACATCTTGTTTCCTAGATTTGGAGTGCCGAAGGTGGTAATTAGCGATGGGGGATCCCACTTCGCCAAAGATCAATTGAACAATATGCTGAGGAAGTATGGAGTTAATCACAAGGTGGGAACCCCTTACCACCCTCAAACTCAAGGGCAAGTGGAGGTTGCGAATAGAGAGATAAAGGGGATTCTGCAAAAAGTGGTCAATGCGAGTAGGAAAGATTGGGCGTTCAAGCTTGATGATGCTCTATGGGCCTATAGGACCTCCTACAAGACCCCCATCGGAACCACGCCATTTCGCCTTCTCTATGGAAAATCCTGCCACCTTCCGGTTGAGCTCGAACATAAAGCATGGTGGGCAATCCAGCAGTTGAACTTAAACGATGATCTTTCGAAAGAAAGGAGATTGGCACAGCTTAGAGAGCTAGAGGAGCTAAGGTTGAACGCCTTTGAGAATTCCAGAATTTATAAGGAGCGTGTGAAGAGGTGGCACGACCAGAGGATAATCATGAATAGAGAATTCAAGGTCGGGGATCGAGTCCTACTGTTCAACTCGAGAGCCAAGCTCTTCCCCGGAAAACTCAAATCCAGATGGTCGGGCCCCTTTGAAGTGGTAGCAGTTTTTCCCTATGGCACCTTGGAGTTGAAAGGTTCAAGAGGTAATTTCTTAGTGAATGGACACCGAGTGAAATTGTACAATGAAGGTCTTGGACATGTCGTCGGAAGGATTGACGAAATTGCATTTGGTGAGCTGGACCTTAAGGGTCGTGTTTGAATTCTTTGGGAGTACGTCAAGCTAATGACGTTAAAGAAGCGCTGCTTGGGAGGCAACCCAAGTCTCTTATCCATCACTGTGGTTCAATCAGCTTTACTTTTGGGAGGCTTTGGAAGGAGTGATGCAAATCGATGCAATCTCCGGAAAAAGACTCCGTTCGAAGTTGTATATAGTAAGATTTTGTGTGAGCATGAGAAATTTAGTAAGGAGAAAGAGTTAAAAAAAAAAAAAAGGGAGAGTAAATTGTGAGATGATTCAACCCCCCGTAAATAAATAAGCTTGGGGGAGAGTTTAAAAAAAAATTTTATATAAAAAAATGAGAGAAAAAAAAAAGGAGAGTTAAAAATTTATATATAAAAAAAAATGAAAAAGAGAAAAAGATAATGAAAAATGGGGTATGTAAATAAATAAAAGGTTCTTGAGAATTGATGTGAATAGTGTGTAAATTCAAAAGCAGATCAGTAGCTTTGTGCAGCATCAGACCACATATGCTCGAACGAGCACATCATATGCTCGAACGAGCATTCAGAACAGTAGGATCAGTAGCCGTTTTTTATTCTTTAGTCTTCTTTATCTTTTTTTCCTTTTTTTATTGAATAAACCCTAATTTTCATTTCTTAATTTTTCATAGGTTTAATTTAATTTCTTCCATCAATATTTTATTTTTATAGTTTAGTTTAGTTTAGTTTTTGTAATTTTTATCTTTTGTTGGTATTTTATTTGAAGCTACATGGATTATTTTAATGGAGCATGGATAATGGAGTTTTATGGGTTTTTGTTATTTGTCCTTGAATCTTCCTCATGTCTTATGGGTAAATTCTAGTCTCATTTATATTTAGTATTTTATTATCTATTTATTAGTTTTAGTTGATTTTAATATTTTTGTATTGCTATTAGTTATTTGTTCTTGTTTTTGTTCTTATTTTTTTTGTCTTTGATGTTTGTTTGAGATTTTAGTTTATTTGTTATTAATGTTTTTGATGTTGATTATTTTGTTAGTTGTGATGTTGATTAGTGAGTAGTTGTTTAGGGTTAGGGGTTGACTCATTTTGTGTTAATGGATTAATTATGGTTAGAATTGGGTTGATGTTTGTTTGATTGTGAACCCCGAAAGTGGGTAGCTCTGCCCATTGATTTGAGGTCACCCGGATCTCCTTCCCGGGCACCAACGAGAGTTGGGTCCACATTGAGAACCGACTTTATTTCAATGGGAGGAGTTGAGTCAAGGGAACGGCGAGAGTCGAAACTTGTACTCGCCCCATGAAAAGGGAGTTTTACCCTCTTACTCCGAGAGGAGAAGAGAATTGACGGGTTGTTGGATTTTTGTTGCCCGTAGATCTTGTTCTCACTCACGAGAGTGATGGGAACGGGATTAACGGAGGCGATCCCAAGCCCGATCCAGGATCGGATCGCTTTTCGTATTTGAATCCACACCTTTGTAATCAAATCAAAGTAAACCCTAATCTAACTATATAAAATCCGTTGCACACGAGTTAACCCCTACCCCGATGTTTCTTTATTTGTTTCTTTTATAGTTGTAGTTGTAGTTGTAGTTTAGCCCTCACCAATCTCTATTACATGTTCCCCCAACACCTAAAGAGGCCTTAAGTTTCGCAACTCGTCTCCCTGTGGATCGACCCCCTACTTGCCGCTACACTTTTGTAGTTATAGTTAGGGTGTTTACAAATTTTGTTTGATTAGAGGCTTTAGCAAACGACCAAAAAAGCCCTCTCAGTAGCATCAGGTACCTAGTGCTCGAACGAGCACCCTATTTGCTCGAACGAGCACTTCATTCAGAATAAAGCAGTAGCATCAGGAAGTAAGTGCTCGAACGAGCACACCAAACGCTCGAACGAGCACACAGATCAGAAGCTTTTGAGGTATCAGGTACTAGATGCTCGAACGAGCGCCCATTCCGCTCGAACGAGCACGTCTTCCAGCAGCTTTCTGGTCCACTTTTAAAACACTCAAATAACCCTACCCATCCCCATTTCCTCACCCACGAAAATACCTCTCTTTCTCTCTAAAACCTAGATCTATCTTCTTCCTCAATCCCACACTCTCAAACCCTCAATTCTCACTCAAATCTCAACACCAAACCCAAACATTCTCATTCTCCATCTAGTTTTCTACATTCCTACTCCAAATTTCTCCATTTTTCCTCAACCTCACTTTCACTCACAAAGTTAGTCACGAAATTCACCATTATTGGGGTCCAATCTTCATCAACAACACTCAAGGAAAAGCAAAGGAGGTAAAAATTGCATAATTTGGGTTTCTAAGCAAATTTGAGGTATAATTTCTAAACCCTAATTTTGCTTCTCTTGTGTTATGCTTATATGCTAAATCATTGATGAGTTGTTGTTTATTTTGGTTTATTTTGGTGACTATTGTTCCTATTTGTGTATTAAGAGTGATATTGGTGCATTTCTAGCTGTTAGACACCAACTTTGAGGATAATTTGGTTGTTGGTGTAGTGAAAATGACTTAGTTGAGACCCAGGGTTTGTCCTTTAAGAGGTTGTTTGTTTTAATTGTCTAAGTTTAGGTGAAGACCTTGTTTGTGCACTGTTAATTGAATTTTAAGTCTTCATGGCACCCAAAAAGTCTTCCAAAACCTCACACCCTAGTACCGCCTCCTCTTCCAAGGCCCCATGGAAGAGTTATGGAATTAAGCTCAGAAACAAGGAAGAGGGAGATATCTTCCACAACCTTGCCAACAAAGAGCTAGTCTCGACCAAGTTCATTTGTAGGGAAACGACTACCGATCTAGGAATCACTCGCGACGTCGAGCTTCTAGCGTCAAGGCTCGGGTGGGATGGCCCTAATGGCTTTATTTATAAAGCAAATGTAAGAACTTACCCACGCCTTGTGTTAGAATTCCTTTCTACTCTTCAAATTGAAGAGGAAGAAGGCGACGACGACGACAGTGATTTAGAGAATGATGTATCCATTTGTTTCCGTCTTTTCGGCCATGCCTTTCGCGTGTCCTACGAGGAGTTGAACAGGGCTTGGGGTTTTGACCCCAATAGCCCCCTCGAAGGATCGGCCGATGACGACGAAGATGACCCCTTCGACGCCTTCCGTGACCAAGATGTGTGGCTGCGTCTAACCAACCGCACCCCCTTCCAACTTAGGAAGGAGAAAACGTCGAAGTTAATCCATCCCGCAGTGCGATACATCCAAAAACTTTGGATGTTCGCCATATATGGGCGAACTGAGTTGGGGAACGTCGTAGAGAAGGATATGAAACTTCTCTTCTTGTGTCTGCATGATAAAAAGTCCCCTTGCCCTATCAATATGGCGGAAGCTCTCATTAATGAATTCATTGCTTTACGAAATCGGGACAAGCCCGAAAAAATTCTCATGGGCGGGATGATCACTTTTCTCGCCCATACCCTTTGCCCAACAGAGTCTTTAGATGATTTAGGTTTTGTCGATGACGAGACCCTAATTAACATCCCCCTCTTGCAGACCTACCGAACAATTAATGTGACAAGAGGGGACATAGTCTACAAAGTTTTTGACCGACCCTACTGCCGCCTACCCAACGTTCACGAAACTAATCTTTTGCGGCAGGTGGAGAACCCCTTCTTCATCCCTAGAACACTGGGGCCTGAAGAGGAGGGGGTTCGAGCACGTGAGGAAGAGAGACCTAGGTCTCCAGTGCATATTGCACAACAGGCACCCGACGTTGGCAGGCAAGCCCATGATGCCTTTGACATGTCTTCTCTCCGCTCTTACTTTGATGAGCGTGAGAGTAGGGATGCCACCATGGCACACCAGCTTCGGGGCATCTATGCCCTGCACGTCAACCGGGGCAAAATTGCCCCGCCAGTCAACTACCCTTACGAACCTTACCAAGAGGGACCAGTTCCCGGGTGGTTTAACCGCCAACCCACATACCCCTATTGGCCCCCTCGGCCAAACGATGCAGGGTATGATTATCGAGTACCAGGGGGGTCTGATCCCAGCTCCGACCCCAACATCCCTCCATTCTATGGAGGAGTTACCCCTCCTGGGTACTACGATAGGGTGCCCCCATTTGACCAAGTCACCCATTGGGGGGCTAGCCCTGTGCCTACCCTCCAAAACTACCACAACCGCCCAAACTATAACTGGACACCATACACCAATGTTGAGCCTCCACCTCAGTGGACTGGCTACAACACCACTCCTTCTATGCCCCCATACTATGAGGACGAAGTCGGAGCCTCCGGTGCTATGGATGTCGGCTCTGATGACGAGTAATCCCCTTTGTCCCGCCCACCCCGTATCACCCATTGCATGCTCCGAGGACGGAGCATATTTTAAGCTTGGGGGCGTGATAATTTCATTCCTTTAGGGTTAGTCATCTACTTTAGCGGTTGTTGGTTAGTTTTCTTTCTTTCTCTTTGGGTTGGTGGTTCTCATTGGTAGTTGACCCTCGTGTGCCCGTTGTTGCCTCTCTGCATTTTGGGTCGTTTTAAACTTTGTAGTCTTGACTCTGGGCCGCTTGTCCCCCATTTCCCTCTAAAGCAATGATTTTCATGATGGATGGTCATCCCTTGTGCTTGAATGTTATGTCAATTCTCTTCTCGTAGTCGGTAGTGTAGTGCATGATTGAGTTGTTTGTCAAGGCTTGGTGTTATGAGATTTTCTTGTGCTTATTGTTGCGCCCTTCCAAGGGCCTATCATGAGTTGAATTGTGTGGTTCTTCTTATTCTCTCCCTTTTAAATCCAAATCCCTTGAATCCAATTTGACAAATCCCCTCCCCTTCTCCCCATCATTAGTTAAGCATGTAGTTTATTTAATTTCATATAGTTGCATTTAGTCGCTATTGTTTTTCTTTTAAGGTTTTCTAGGCTCTTGTATATATATAAAAAAAAAAAAAAAAAAAAAAAAAAATTCAAAAAGATTTTCTTTTAGCATGCATGCATCCGAGTCATTATGTTGTGAGTTGTCCCGATGATGATGAATGGACTTTGTGTGCCTCGGTTGCCAAGTTTTCTTTTCACCCAAGAATTGTTAATAATTTAGAAAGGCTAGAGTGTTGGGGGTGTGGCCCCATGTTAACTCGATCTAGAAGCCACTCGAACTTGCAAAACCAACCTTCTAGTTGCATAGTCCTCCCTCCGTTAGCCTTCGCCTTGTGGCATTTTGAACCCGTGAGCGATTGTGCCTTAATGTTTTAGTGGCTTTGTCTTGCCACTTCCTATTCATGTGTGTTCTCCTCCATGGCTTATCTTTTTAGCATTGCGCTCCATCTACTTGCAAAAACTGTGACTTGAATAGACTAGAATGAGGCAATTTCTTTCGTTGTTCCTTCCCGACCCTTTGTGTTCTATAATATTATTTTCCTTTCTTTCTTTTACCCTCTTTTGTGCCCAATTTTCTTGTTTATATCGGTGTGTTTGCCCCCGTTGTTCGAACCTTATGGCCCTCACCCTTCCTAGTCCTAGTGAAGCATGTTTTCAAGGGGTTAGCTTTACGATATGTTCGGGATTATGTGCAAGCGCCTTTGCATCTTGATGTTGGTGCCTTTTGCTTTTCTTTTGTACATATTTTTTTTGTTTTTGGTATAGTGAAATCTAAATTTTTCCTTTCTATTTCCTTTATGTATATATATGTATTAAAAAAAAAAAATTAAAAATAAAAATAAAAAAAAAAAAAAAAAAACAAAAAAAAAATATATAAAAAAAAAAAAAAAAAAAGAAAAAAGAGAATTTTTATTCAAAAGAGAGTCTTACATCTTCCCTTGGGGAAACTCTTTACCTTTTTAGTTATATGATATTAGTCTCTTATGTCTTTGGTTCACCTTGTACATAATTATGGTGATTTTTAGTTAGTTATCGGTAGTATATCCTTATTTTTTTTTTTAGTTACCTATCTTTAGTAAAATATTTTCCTTGTTCTTCTTGTTCGTGATATTCATCTGGATGTACATAGTTTTTTTTTATCTCAAAAAAAAAAATAATAATAATAATAAAAAATGGAAGGTAGAAAGAAGAAATTGGCTTCTTTATTTGTGGGTGTATTTTCTTTGTCGAAGAAGGGAAAGAGATGTCTGCATTGTGGTTGTTATGTTTGATTGTTATGCTTCACTGGCTAGATGAAACTCCACAAAATTTTGACCGAAATCAATCCCTACCAGAACCTTAGCCACAAATAGCCTAAAAGCCCTCATAGTCCATTTCAAAGTCTTAATGTGAGCTGGTAGATCTTGTGCAATGCGAAAATTCGATTTGTCCATCTGAGTCGAGTCTTGAGTGCTCCTTTGTGCCCATTACACGGCACCTATGTTCCCTTGAGAGAGTATGTGTGCTCATTGACCAAAGCGAGGGTCACAAGTGCGATTGTGCTAAGCTTGGGGGAGGAGAGTGACACGATTGGTTGAACTTAGTTCGCTTGGTTTCGCCTGTTGGCTTGAGGCTGCTTCGCTTCCACTCTTTTTGGTCTAGATTATTCGCGGTCCTTGTGTCTTAAGAAGGTTTGGCAACCTTGGTGTGCATTGACCCCTGAGGGGCCATTGATTCTTCCCATCTTATTCTTTTAAGGGATTGCTTGGGGACAAGCAATATGCTAGCTTGGGGGAAGTTAATGAGTGAATTTTGTGTCACTCATCGGGTAGTCATTGAGTCCCATTTCCGCATATTTTCTTGCATTCTACCCTTGTTATGTTACTTAATTACTCATATTTTGACTTGGTTAGTGATATTCGCATTCTTGTGCATTTTAGTTCATTTAGGTGCACTAGTACAAAAATGACTTTATGTAACACATAATTGTAACACATTTTGATATCCAATTTCTCAATAATATTATGTAACACTTTTGTAACACTTTATCTTTAAGTAACATAATCATGTAACACTTTTAAAATTAGTAACACTTATATGTAACACTTTAAAATTGGTAACACTTGTATGTAACACTTTAATAATTGGTAACACTTATATGTAACACTTTAAAAATTGGTAACACTAACATGTAACACTTTAAAAATTGGTAACACTTGTATGTAACACTTTAATAATTGGTAACACTTGTATGTAACACTTTAAGAATTGGTAACACTAATATGTAACACATTAAAAATTGGTAACACTAATTAATATGTAACACTTTTTACATTACTAACCCATTTGTAACACTGTTTTACTTATTTATTACTCCCTCCAATTCAAATTATTTGTCCAATTTGTGTTTGGATCGGATTTTAAGAAAAATGGTAGTGGGGTGGTAGTGGAGTATTTTAAGTGATAATAATAATTGAAAAGGTGGTAGTGGGGTATTTTAAGTGATTATAATAATTGAAAAGGTGGTAGGTGGAGTATTATTAAATAATATAAGTTGGGGTAGTTGGGGGAATTTAGGTAAAAAGTTTTGCCAAAAATAGAAAGTGGACAAGTAAAGAGACTTTACCAAATAAGGAAACTGGACAAGTAATTTGAATCGGAGTGAGTATGTTTTTTATTTTTGAAATAAAATTGGCAATATAAATTTTAAATTTTAGTTAATATAATATTCTTAAAATATTGATATTAGTCCCAAACTATTTTTTAATATATTATATTATTCAAGCTATGGCAAATTAATTTTTCAAAATTTACAATTATTAATTAATTATCCAAGACAACTTTGAATGATGTAGATTAAGATTATATACTGTGGTATGTGTTTATAGTTATTTGCAAACAGGAATATATCCATTTGATTTCATAACAAATCACTAATATCATGCATCTCAGTTGGCAGTGGATGCAATTCAATTTCAGAGGCACTGGGGCACGCAGACTGCGTGCTCGATTCCTACAAGCAGCAATTAATTACAAAATTTTAGTTTTTTAAAGTGTTACATTAGTTTAATTGATTTGAAGAAGTGTTACCTAAAATGAAAAATATGTTACCTAATCCTCAGCAAAGTGTTACATAAAGTAGTTCAAAGTGATACATTATTGAAAAGTGTTACAATAGCTTAATTGATGAGGTGAAAAAGTGATACCTAATTAGAAAAAAGTGTTACAAAAGAAATGATAAGTAACACTATGAAAATGATACATATGCAAAAAAAGTGTTACTTAAAGTTATTTAATATAACACTTTTAAAAGTGTTACCATATGCATGTAAAAGTGTTACCTAAGAGAATAGGTAACACTGCCAGATGTAGCACCCAAAAATATGTTACCTTAGGTCTATAGTAACACTTTCAGCACTTTAGGTTACACTTTTAGGGTGTTACCTAAAACCAATTATGTAGTAGTGGTGCATTCTATAGCATTTTCCCCCTTTGTCTTTGGTTGTTTCTTTTCCCCCTCCCCTACTTTGCTCAAATTGTGTAGGTTCCTCGCCTTCGGGACGTGACTCGATAGCATGAGCGACTCATCTCATCTTTTGGCGAAGCGCGGAAACCATCCCTTGCACCCAAAGAGCTTTCCAGCACCTTGTAGTCAAATGCTCGTTCAAGACCAACTGATGCTCGTTCGAGGCAAAGACACTCGACAAACAGAAGCTACTGGGCTATGGTGCTCGTTCGAGCATATGGTGTGCTCGTTCGAGCACATTGGTGTTTGGCAGACAGAAGCTCATGGAGCTGGTGCTCGTTCGAGCACATACTATGCTCGTTCGAGCATTTGGCATTTTGGAGATCAGTAGCCTCTGAAGGCTAGTGCTCGTTCGAGCACCCCACCTGCTCGTTCGAGCACCTGTTCAGCGGGGCAGATTTTGTTTCTTTGGCATATTTACTCTACTGCCCCTAAGTCCTTCTTGTATATATAGGCACTCCACGAAATGTATTACATCAGTTAGAAACATTAGAATAGAGTAGCTTTAGTTCATTTACTCTTATTTTTCATTTCCAAGGTTGATTTTATGTGGGATTTGTTCCCTTTTTCTGAATTTAAGAAGAATATCCAAGGAAGAACTTCTCTTAGTTTGTGCTAAATCTTTCTCCTACTTCAAGGAAGTAAGATCCTGTAATCATACTCTATTTTAGTTAGTGAAACTTTCAGATTTTATTTCATCTTTACATTTCTCTTTGCATGTGGTTTTTCTAGCTTGATTCTTGTTTCTAGTTGTTAGATTATACCTTATCTTTAGTTAAAGTAACTTGTTGCATGCTTTTACTTCTAGTTCAACACTTGCATGTTAGTTTTTCCTAGTTGTTAGACCTTCTAAGGTGGTCATTCTTACTTTCGGTTCTTCATTATGTTTGATATGTGTTTCATGTCTATTTTCTTGCTTACATCCATGAATTGTGAGTAGTTTAGCCTCTAGGGCATGGGGTAAGGAAGTTCATCAATATGTAATGGGTGCATGTGTTAGATTTTGGATTATAGAGTTTGAGTGATGCTAGTCTAGTGAAGTTTGGTTCATGAGCTATCCTAAGAAGGAGTGCAAGTGCCCCTCACTTCACTAAACTTAGTTGATTTTGTGATTTCTCTTGGTGATATGTTTAGTTATCATTTCCATGTTGATGGTTGAAAAGCCAAGAAGCTTGAAACCATCATTAGTCACTTACTAACCCAAGAAGGTGTGTATTTGATGATGTTTTTAGTAGCTTTCATACTCATCAAGTTAGTTGCATTATCATGAGCTAGGATTTAAGATAAGACTTATGGATTAGTTGAGTTCAAGGCTAAGAAGCCCACACTCCAACCTGATTTGTATGTCTAAATCGCCAAGGCCGAGAAGCCGAGGTGACACATAAGAGCTAGCTTCATTCACTTCTATACTCGTTTTAATCATCATGTTTTATTGAGTTTGTACCCCCTTGCATGACGATGAATGGACTCCCCATGTCCTAGCTTATTCTTAATTGCTAATTCATTATCGCACTAGTTTGCTCGATTGAAGATAATTTAACCAAACAAAAATCTTAAAACAACCCCCTCTTACCTCTAATATAGTTTAAGCACAAGACCTCCTCCCTGTGGATTCGATCCCGACTTGCCACTTTACTTTTGTATTTTGGTGAAATTGGGTAAGAGTGATCAACGTTTTGGAAGTAACGACACCAAGGTGTTGGCCCTTTTGCACCTCACGATAGAAAACCGATCACCCGTCAATAGGTGCAATGAGTTATTATGTCGACAATATGATTTTTTTGTTGATTAACGAAAGCAACAAATGGAGGAATGTCTCCAAAAAGTCCCACTTCCTTGTGACTTTCTTTCGCCACAAAAACAAACTTAAACCATTAGTGTATGCCAAATACGATATGGATGCAAGTATTAGGGTACACTAGAAATAAGTGTAAGTATTTAACGTGTAAATAAAAGTTAAAGTAGCAAAAATAAAGTTAGTTAGAAAGAAGATTAAAGTAATTTAAATATTTGAGAGGTGGAAAAATTGATTATAAATTAATAAAAAAATGGATAAAATAACAATTAGTTACTTTAGTTTTGAATATAAATTTATCCTAGAGGAGGGTGAGGAAAAATTGTTGCTCCAAACGAGGGAAATTATTCTTCTATTCTATTCATCTTTTTTACTTTACTTTTATTTTACCTTTTTGCATAATTATTTCAAACTTCATTTGCATTTCTAAGAACCTTTTTTTCTTAAATGGCATCTCTAATAATTACCTTTATTTCATTAGTTTGACTTTTAATAAATACTTCATCAACTTTTATAATTGCAAACTATGATTTTTATTTTTAAGTAAGTTTGTTGGATTTATTTGTTGGGATGATATATAAATATACCAATGTCATACTAAGTTATATAAAGTTGTTTTTATGCACAACTTAGAATTCTCTAATTAAAGCTAAAGAGTTTGAGCTTGACATTAACTTACAGAGATTAAGTGCACAAAGACTTATTTTATGACTCTAATTCTCTAATTAAAGCTAAAGAGTTTAACCTTGACGTATATAATAGTGATCAAATGTTAATATTTTATACAACAAATATTATCACTAAATTATATATGTAATTTATTTTTTACCTTCTATCTCCATTATATGAGAAAAGTAGAGTGACAACATTAAAGGTTCACTCATACATAATACACGAATATATTAATCTAAAAGGTCTAATCACTCTTATCCAATTTCTTATGTGCATTGGAATCAAGTAATTTTGTCAGTTTTATCTTCTAATTTGTTTTTCAAATTAGCAAAACAGATCATGTTGTTAGATATGGTTTTCACCATTTTTGTCCCATCAAGTTTTATATATTATTGGGAAAATTGTCAGAAACTACCTATTCTAAACCGGCTTCTGCAAGAAACTACCTATTGTAATTTTTTTTGCGATAAACTACCTTAAATGACTCTAACGTTTGTGAAAGACTACTTGCTGACGGTTTCCATCCATTGACCGTCAAGTGTTGCGTTGACCAGCATGTGAGGGGCACGTGATTTTAATAATAAACCCTTTCCCTCCTAATTTCTACTATTGGTTCCTTTACAGCAGATTTTTGTGAAGGTGCAGAAGCTCTTTCAATGAAAGTGTTATTCTGGGTTGAGGCTCTTCTTGGATGGTTTTTAGATCTAGGGTTTAGTTTTAAAGGCTCTTCTTGACTTGGTGGTCCCCTTTTCACATGTGTGCTTTCCACATCATAACCCACCTTATCTCTTTCCATGTCATCACACACCTCATCTAATTCATTCACCTCAACATCATTTTTCTTCTTGCCAATCTTTCTTCTTAATAGCTTTTCTAGGTTCTTCACCTTTATCATCCCCCCCATGAACTACATACAGATGGTACCAACCATCTTTTTCTGGACTTTCTAAAAAATCAGGGATGCTCTTGACATCCTTAATTTCAGCCCTTCCAGCAAACAAAGTAAACCCATATCTCTTATACCATATTCTACCAACATCTTTAAACCCCAAATCATTCTTAATCCAATGTGCTATTTCAAAGTAGCATACTTCTTCAGTGTTTGGGTGCAAACTAATACCTAAGTTTCTATACTCAGTCTTGTAATTTTTGGTCACAAAAAAACCCCCAAAATACAACCTAATGTTTATTGGCTTCATCAACTCATATGTTGAATAATAGTAAGCAAATCTCCTACAATCAAATACACATAAAAAGCAAAAATCAGAAATCATGAATGAAAACAAAAATCTAAAAACAAAAAACCCTAAAAACAAAAAACCCTAAAAATGAATGAAAACAGATTACAGAGATTATAATACCCTTGTTTTGTTACCCATTTGAAATGAACTTTACCATTCTTCTTTACTCTCCTTTTTTTAGCCATTATTAACTTACAATTACACACGAAATCAAAGAAATCACACGAAATTGTGATGAAGAACACTATTAGTGTGATAAATTCAGGACAAATGGAGAAGAAATGATAATCAAAGTTTTGATTTTGTGACAGATTTTACATGCAAGAAGGGGATTAAATGGAGAAGAAATTAAAGGCTTTCTCACTTTACTACAATTAATGGAGATTAAAATCACTTACCAGTTAGATCAAAGGATTTAATGTCAGGAAGAACTACCATCAATGGAACCTTGCAGGAGGATTTGAAAGCATTTAACTTGATGTGATTTGATAATGGAGGGAATAGGTTAGCCATGAGTAACTGAATAGCCTCTGAAACCATCGAATTAAAATCACGTGCCCCTCACATGCTGGTCAACGCAACACTTAACGGTCAATGGATGGAAACCGTCAGCAGGTAGTCTTTCACAAACGTTAGAGTCATTGAAGGTAGTTTATCGCAAAAAAAATTACAATAGGTAGTTTCTTGCAGAAGCCGGTTTAGAATAGGTAGTTTCTGACAATTTTCCCTATATTATTTTATCTTTAATAAAAAATAAAAGGGAAATTCTAAATGGTAAGCACCAACTACAGGGAAAGGCGAAAGGTAGCAGTTCTTATATTTTTTTTCCCTACAAATTAGCACTCAACTCTTTGAAAACACACTACCATAACAATATAATGCAGAAAACAATATGTAGCCGTTAAATGGTGAAAGGACACAAATGCCCTTGTTTAATTTCAATAAGGGAAATTTTACATGGCAAGCACCAACAATAGGGAAAGACGAGTGATAGCAATTCTTAATTTTTTTTCTACAAAATAGCGTGAATTTAAGAACTGTCTTTTATAAAAATAAACAAGGGTATTTGTGTCATTCCACCATTTAACGGTTACATAACGTTTTTTGCATTATATTGTTATAGTAGAGAGTATTCAAAGAGTTGAGTACTATTTTGTCGAAAAAAATGTAACTATCTCTCGCCTTTCCCTACCGTTGGTGCTTACCATCTAAAATTTTCCAAAATAAAATCTCTATTTATCAATGATATTTTATTTAATAATTAAGTAAAAACCAACTTGCTAATGTAAACTAAATCATAAAGTTCATATAAGAAAACCACTACAGAAAAACTAATAAGTCTAAACAAGATTATGGGGAGGAAGTTCAAGTTGTGGCCTAGAATCCTCTTCAATAAAATCTTGTTTCTTGTAGTAAGTTGCATATAATATGAGTTGAACTGCTCCTGAAAGTGCTCCTAACCCATTTGAAACCTATCAAACAATAATTATTAACTAACAAATTTTATGTAATTTGACAATTTTCTATTAATTGGTGTAAAAGATTGAAAACATACCAACATCCAAGGATCAATACTTCCCAAACAAGCATATGCAGTCCAAATACATCCGTTTAAGAAGCTTGTTAGTGAAAGATAAAAGGGCATACATTTGACACTCTTTGTTTGGATCACTTTGCGCTGCCATTGCCAATTTCATTCATTATAAGTCAAATATAAACACAATATACATTGATATAGTCCATGTTAGAATTTAGAAAATGAGTCCGAGGAAAATAAGAAAGGAGGAGAACATGTAACTCACATACAAACACAAATAAGGTTTACTACTAAAACTAATGGTAGTAGGAGGAGGAACTCCCCATTTTATAAAGTGACATTTTTTTCCTTCCTTCGATGTTGGATAACTCATGTCTGAGTAATAATGAGTATATTAACGCTCTTATTGTAAAGTGTCCTTAGTAAATGTCCTTAGTCTCATTGGGAATGTACATTCAAGTTAAAGCCATTTAACCACTGGTAAGATTAAATATCTAGTCATAAAAGCCCAACAACAAACCGAGTTTTATAATATTTAGAATTTTAGACTGGACAATTCAAAAATAGGGAGAAGAGATAACCTATATGCAAACACAAAGGAAGTTCACACTTAAAACAAATTGGCATGAACATCCAATTTAAGGCCCCTTGGTAAATGTCTTTAGTCTCATTGGGAATGAACATTCAATTTAAGGCTCTTTAACTTGTGTTGAAATTGAATGTCTAGTCATAAAAGCCCAACAACAAATTGAGTTTTATAACATTTATGGCCCGTTTTGGTAAATGCTATTAAACGGTGGTTACGAGAATGAAAAACTAGTGTAATTTTGGTTGAAAAATCTCTTGGCTACCTTGATGGTCCTGCATGTCCAATTTTAATCATCTCATTTTCTTTATAAAGTTCAGTTCAATGCATTACTATTGGAAGAGGTGGTATTAGGTGGTAATGAAAATTTGTAAATAAGAAATTTTTGGAAAATTAAAATTGACAATAACAATCCAACCTTTCACTCATCTGTCGTAAATAATCTCATCTTTGGATTATTTTCTAATAATCCATCATTTGTGATAAATTTGCTCACAACAAACCATATTACTAATACTAGGTAATAATAGGGTATGCTCCTAGCAAACTTAAATAAAGGTTGTATTATATTATTCAAAGTGAATTAAGGGCAAATGTTGAATTATTAGAAAATAATCTGATGGTTGAATTATTCATAGCGGATGAACAAAAGATTGAATTATTAATATCAATAACTAAAGGTTGAATTATTCATCACCATGAGAAAGACATGAATCTTTTGATGAAATTTTACACTATATATTATTCTCACTACCACCATTTAATATCACAACTGACATATTCTTTTTTTCTTCTTCGAAATAGGACATCTCACATATAGATAATAATGAACAAATAATAAGGTAGCTGGAGAAAAATGCAATTACCATGACCGTCAAGGGTGACAAGTACATGCAAATGTTGAAGAAAGTACAAACTGGTCCAACTACTGAAGTCCTTAGTTTTTTTGTGTGAAGTCCTTTCCATACAAACACCAACATTCCCGCAACCAATAACGCCTCAATGCACAAGTAAATTCCGATCCTTTTCTGCATTAATTTATAAAACTTGATTATAATCAAAAAAATATTTGAAAAATACATGAAAATTTTTAAAAGCAAAAAAAAAATTACCTTTCTTTGATTGTTAGAATAAACGAGAAAGATTATGACGTAAATGATTTCAATAGCCAAACCAACGCCGTTAATAGTTGCAACAAGAAAGTTGTTTTCTTTGACAAAGGGAAGACCATACATAACCCAAAAAGCACAATTTAATATTGTAGCTACATATGGAGCTGAGCTATACTCTCCCACCGTTTTTTTCTTGATTATCTCCCAAAAATTTGGCCTGTTAAATTTGATACAAACCACTTATTATGTTAGTATTAGTATTAGGAGTGTTCAATGCACGGAATAAGAATAGGGCGGGGCTGGCGGGCTTAAGTAAATATGGGTCAGGTCGGAGTGATCAAAAATAATATGAGTTTTAAATGGGCCGGGCTTTCAAAGCCCAATTCGGCCCATTTTACTATTATAAATCATTTTAATCCTCATTTATCAATCAAATATAATAATTAGATTAAAAAAATATGAATAATTTTATTGACATTGTCATTTATGATATTTAAATTATAATTAATTATATTATTTACAAAGGCCCGTTTTCGGCCCTTATTGAGCCCTTTTATTTAACACGCTTCGTTATAATTATGGTATAGCTCGTTTTCGGCTCAACCCCTTTTTGGCCCGGACCCTAAAAAGCCCTTCTAAAAACGGACCCTATAAGGACTCAAAATGGGGGCCCGATCCATTGAACACCCCAAGTTAGTATAGTATTTCAAACTATACATACTTGAGGTCAAGCAATGTTTATAGGGCCTTATTTATTTTTGATATATGAAAAATTAAGATCGCCCTTTGTCAATTATTAATGGTAAAATGGGAATCAAAATTTTCACAAAAATTTAATGATGGTATGTTTTGAATTTCTAAACAACAGTTTTACAAGAAGACACGTCAATAATTGAGCTACGAGTTATAAGAAGTTTGTTAATATATAAGGTTTTGTTTTTCAGGGGCTCTTAGCTGTCAGACACTTTGAATGGGCCTAAATCATAATTATCAAAATTACAATTCTAATCTACGATTTTACGATCCAAAAATAAGTGAGCGATTTGGATCATATGTAAAATTGTAGTGTTGGTTGAATCGTAATTTATTTTACATACACAAACATGTTTCCAAATACTATAATCATACATTGAAAATTATTAGGTTCTTTTTATTGATATTGCATTTTAGACCAATTATTGTATGTTTTTTCATTTAATTTTTAAAAAATTATATAACAACGACATTTGAATTCACAAGTTAAATCTTTTGAAATGAATAATTAATACTAGTCATTTAATTAATTTTATTTGTGGAATCGTTCGATTTTACGATTCAATCCTACATCTCTAAACGATTTCAAGAAATCTTGTTTCTAATAACTTTGCCAAGAACTACTCCTGCAAACTTTCTTGGATTATAGGGTAGGGTAAAAGAAAGCATAGACCGATTAAGTGAGATTTGATCTCAGAACCCTATCTAAAAAAACACAATATTCACACAAAATAAACAAAACCCAATTTTCAAAACTATACAAACTTTTTTTTTTTTTTGAGTTAAAAACTATACAAACTTAATTTAAGCAAAACAAATTGTTCTTAAAAAATATCAAGTAAAAACACTTACGAAGGAGAAAGAAATAGCCCAAAAGATATGACATTTCCTGCAGCATACAACCATGTAAGTGCATTTTCTTGAGAGTATAATAATAAAAATCATAAAATCAATTATTAAATGATAATCTAAATTGAAAATTAAATGAAAAAAATACCTATAATTCCAAGAACGTTGCGTACTGCATTCTGGGTCACCATAACCATCGCGTCTTATTTTCCGAGTATTCTGTATTCACAAATCCACGACAATAAATACGTACACTAAAAAGTAAAAAATAACAAGTAATACTTAATGATAATGATTGATTAGAATCAAATTAATTATTTTCTATCTTATTTTTATGTTAGTTAATGTGCCTTAATGGTATAAAATATGTGATTATAAGTTTAATAATCTTCCCATAAAGCAATAAATCATTTAGTTAGTTTTCAGAGAGGATAAAGTAATAATAATTCACAAATTCTTGTGAGAGACCGTCTCTTTAAGAAATCATTTCCAATTGGGTTAGCCCATTAGAGAAAATATAGAATAAATGTATGCAATAAACTTTAATTGGTAATTTTTAATAATTTTTGGGGCCATGATCGATTTGTCTATCATTATTAATTGTGATAAACCGACCTATGATTCTCATCAAGAAAAATACTATAATTAGTCTTGGAAAATTTTAAAAACCTCTAACATGAAAATTTTATTTAATTTTTTTTGAATAAATGAAAAACTTAGTTAAAATTATTGTATAATATATAACAAAGAAGAAATAACATGTCTTGGAGATTCATCATAATATGTGCCCAATATAATTAGTCTATTCTAAATTTTGTAATTTATCACGTTAAAATTATAAATGACCACTTTAAATATATAATGGTTATCCTAATAGAGATTGTCTCACCATGAGACCATCTAATTCAAGAACTTGAAAGATTAAATTGTAAAAAACAATTAATTTATGTAGTTTTTTACAAGAACCCTAATTATATACATGTAAATTCTCAAATTTTTCCTAAAATAATTTGAGATCTATTAAAAATATTAAAAACATTCGTAGTGAATAAAAGTAAGAAAATTCTACTATTTAAAGACATAATAATAAAACAAACCTGTTGAATATTTGATTGATAAGAGTTCACCGTGAGATGAATTTTAGATTTAAAACCTACTGAGTTTTTTTGAGACAAAAACCTATTGAGTTAATAATGTTAGAGAGGAGAATATTTATAGTATTTTTTAATATATATAAATATAAATATAACATAATCCTTTAGGTTTTTGTTTAAGATAATTATCAAAAACAACAAAATAATCGCCCATTCTATCGGATAAAATTGTACGACTGCTAAAAAATAGCTAGATAGTTTATAAAAAATATATTGTCTTGTTATTATGAAGAATAATTAAATAGTTATTGATTTAAAATTCCCTAAATCATAGGTATTTTAGTTTCCATATTTCAAAAAAAATAAACCTAGTCTGATCTCTTGGAAGACATATTTCAAGCCCAACACATTAAAGATTAATGTTTACTTATTATATCCTTAATGTCTGCTTATATTATTCTTAATGCCTACTTATTGTATTCTTAATGGCTACTTTCAATATTTTAAATGTCTTACATCCTTCATAATGCCTACTATAATATTTTAAAAAATAAATAATGGGCAATTTGATCTTTAATGATGTCTCTCATGGTACGTTTAAAAACTTGTAATTCATTTTCAAATCTTGAATTGGGCCAAATACTATGTTTGGCAAATCTTGAATTTGAAATGTGAAATTACGTCAATTCCATAGACTTACAATAACAATGTAAAACTTGGTCAAATATTAAAATTTGCAAAATTCAAGTATTATGTGTCATTTACAATTCTTGAATTTGAATATCAATTCCCCATTTTCAAATGAATTCTATGTTACCAACACTACCAAAGAATTTGTGCAATTAGAGATGTAATGGGCAATTTAAGATAATGAAAGTAGACATTAAGAATAAGGTAAGCAAGCATTAAAATTAAACTAGTGTAATACCCGTGCAATGCACGAGATTTTCTAAATTTTCATATAAATAGTAATTCAATTATTTTGATTATTTTTCTTAGCATAACTATTAATTATTTAGATATAAAAAAGGTATTTCATAATTATATTAAAAAAAACTACATACTTGATCAAAGTAAATAATTCAAAAATTAGTCCCACATGAATTATATGTAAATATAAGGAAATATTACAAAAAAAAACTACCTAATGTATAACACTTGTTTCGAAAAAACTACCTAATCTAATTAATTTTTTTTTGCAAAAAACTACCTCAAATGACATAAACGTTTACAAAAGACTACCTGATGACGGAATTAGTTAGTTGACCGTCAGTTGACAAGCACGTGTGTCTCACGTGATTTACTTAAGTCTGATTTATTTTCTTTTAAAATAAGATTTTCCCCAATTCTTTCCCCTTTCCCCCTAAATCATAAGAACCCTAATTTTTCCTCTTTCTCTTTCAATCCCATAAAAACTACCTTAAGTATGACTTTAAATCGAAAACAAATTTTACAAAGGATGAATGATTCATTGTTCTGGATACCATAAAAAAGTGGAGGGAGTTGAAGGAGGAAAATTTGAAATGAATAAGATTATTTATCAAAAAAAGCATACAATAAGATCATAATCAAACTTATTTCAAAACTAAGCGTGTAATTTTCAAACCTAAGGTTTGGGCTATTCGCACTTAGTAAGTGCGAAAACAGCCTGTTTCAGTTTTTCAAGCTATTCGCACTTACTAAGTGCGAACAACTTCTTGTCTTAAAATCAACATGTTGACCCTGTTTGACCTATTCGCAGTTATTAAGTGCGAACAACCACTTGATTTTTTTTACCAGCTTGCTTCTGTTCGCATTTAAACTAGGAATTAACCTGAACCTGTGCTTTGGGGTATTAGGCGCTTATATTTGGAATAAGTTTAATTATGATCTTATTGTATATTTTTTTTTATAAATAATCTTATTCATTTCAAATTTTCGTTGAAGGAGAGTGGTTTAGAGGGAAATATAAACTAATTTTGTTAAAAATATAATTTCTTTTTAGGGGGAAAGATTGGAAAAAAATTATAATTTCTCCTAAGAATATCCTTACCCTTGCTTTATCTTCCTTTCTTTCATTTTTTTCTCTCATAATTTATTTTCCAAATGTAGTGTTAATAATTTAATATGCAGATGATCTTGGACAAGACGATTTGATAATGAGATCGTCAATTAGAGCTGGTCCATTACGCGCGTGTAACATTCTGGGTAGTTTTTCATTTCCTGAGCAATTTTTAATTTTGATTTTAAAGGTATCAATTTTAATCTTAAAGGTATTAATTTTTTAAAATTGAAAATTTTAAGGTCAAAATTGATAAATGTCCAAAAAAATTAAAATATTGTTACACGTGTGAATTGAACAACCCAAATGAACGATCTGATAATGAGACAGTCTCGTACAAGTTGTAGTGTTTGATATGTCCAAACGAATTCGAGTTTTGTTAACGTGACGGATAAAACCCAAACCTGACAAACGTCAAGCTTAAGTACTCTAACCAGCAGATCACTCGAAATACAACCAACAGCTCGACGAGACTCCAAATGTTGCATCACCAGCAGCAGCAATCCGAACAACAGCCCCAACAACTTCCATTAATGGCGGAAACAACGGGGGATGCACCTCCCAAACAAGTAGCTATGGCGATGGGCAGATTAAGCCAAGCTGCTCGCCTTATCGCCGACATTAGAATTGGTGTGGATCGTGTATTGGAAGCTTTGCTTTTGCCTGTTGAATCTGATCAGCGTTCTAAAAACGCAAATCTCATTCATAAAGAAGATTCTTCTATGCGCCAATATCTCCAAGACCTTCGCAACATTGGTTCGTTCTTCTCCTTTAGGGTTTTTAATCTCTGTTTTCTTAGTTTACTCTTATTAGCTATTGCTTGCGAAATTTGTTATCCTGTACATGTCTGTAGATGCTTCTGTTCTTCTGGATTGTTAATTTTTGGAGAGTTCTTTTGCTGTGAACTGTGATGCTTGCCATGGTATTCATGATTAAGTTTCAAGAGTTTGCTACAAGTTCAATTGTGATGAAAAGAGAGACTAAAAGTGTGGATGATACTTATATAGGGAGAGTTTGGAATCATTTCCTGACAAGTAAATGTAGTAAATTCAGATTAGGATGGAGCAAAGTTGATATTGTAGCAAATTCGATGGTACGTAGGTGCTATATATGTTTCTGTTACTAAATGAATTGGAACCTTGGGGTATTTTGAATACACACATTATTGTTGTTGTTGTACTTTGAATTCAATCTCCTCAATTCGATGGCTACAGCCAAATTATTCTTAACTAGGTTGCGAACTTATGTCCTTTAGCAACATTAGGATTTAGTTTTATTGAATGGAAGGTATACAACTGTGGGACAAGGGTAGAATATGGTTGTACACTACCCATGTGTCATCTTATTAGCTAAAAGATGCCACTGCTTACCTTATAGTTATAACTCATACACTAAAGATGACAATTAATTTCTTTAATTTTATCCCTTTTCTTAGTCTTTGAGTAGATTTGAGCATACAAGGGTTGCTAGGTCACCATCAAGGATCTAGTTTCAAGCAAGCAAAGACTTTCAGATCAAGACGACAACAACAACAACAATAGAGCAAGGATTGAGTTTGGTTACATGGACCAAATATATCACTTACTATAGTCGTCCATATGGATTCTTCCCAACTCATTCCGCTTTTCTACTATCTCAATTTGCAACTCTATATATTTCATATCTTTTTCGACTCCCCACTCTTTCTAACTCTCTTGATATGTCTCAAGAGCTCGGACTTTTCTACTATGTTGGAATGAACACTCAACACACATTATAATTCTTTAAGTGTTAACTTGAGGTATTTAGAAAAATTCCCTACAAGAATTCTAATTCTTATTCAAGCTTAAGCTTAAGGTTTTTTTTTAACAAGATCAATTTTGATTTTATTGATATGCAAATGCCATTATATAGACATGAAAATACAACACTAAAAGCATACCAAAAGTCCCTAATAGTACTATCATATTCATACCGGTTTTACAAGAGAGTAAACAAGTACTTAAACATTCTATATTCTAACCAAGTACTAAAAGTGTTTGTCCATCACTTATTACATCATATAAACAGAATAAAAACAAGTTAAAATGCACTATAATCACACACATAAAGACTTCAAATGCACAAAATATCAGCAGCTCAAAATTTCTTATTAATGAGCAATAGAGGTGTATTCTTTGCCATTAAAAGAGTATTTATGTTGCTGAATCGAATGTTGACCTTTGATTATTCATTAGATGAACTCTTGGTGCTTTATCTTACTAAAAATCATGCCAAAAAGTGGAAAAACGTACAATTATACAACCAGCCTTAAAAGCGCACACTTATTGCTGAAAAGGGGTCTAATAAATGCGCAAATAAGTGTGCTTATCCAATTAAAAGACACCCCTTTGTTTCCTCATTCAAGCCGCTTATTACTACCCAAAAGCCAAGAGTTTCTTCATTTATGTTGCTGCTGTTAAGTTGCCATAAACATGTAATGACTTCTCCTTCAATAAGCTAAGTGAAATGGCCTCCAAGACTCTTCATATTGCACTAATTAGGACCGAATGTACAGCCATATGATGTGTGTACAAGCACTAATTATTTACCCATTTTGTACTTTGTAGCTTGCTAAAAGTATCACAAACAACCAACACTTTTTGTATGATTTTCACTTGCAAACAAGGGCAAACAAGAAGCAAGCTTGTAAGCATTTAAAACACAAGTCAAATGACAACCTGTATAAGCAATCTCATGACTTTAACTTGCATCTAAGGAGTTATCTTCTAAGACCCATGCTTGGAGTATCTTTGAACTTTGATTTGGATTATCAATGGATCTTTGAACATGACCATCATGAACCTAAGGACCATGATCTTAAACACTTCCTTGTAGTCTTGAAAAAGAGGGTTGTATTGCACTGATTTTACATCACTTTCCTATAACTTCATTGTATGGTTCATGAGTTTTTTCCTCAATAGTTTGAGCAATCTTAGACACTCCTTTGTTCTTTTAAATTGGCAATAGAGTACTTCTTCTTCGGTCATTGGGCATCTCTTTTGTCCTCCAAATCTTGTTGAACATCAGTTACCTAAATCACTAAAATCATTCGTGGGTATCTCTATAACTCAATAGGTATACCAACCGACCCAAGTGATTTCTTTTGCTTTATTTTCTTTGATGCCCCATCAACCTCTATTTTTTGTAGCATTCACATGAATTCTCTATTTTGGAATGAATAATTTAGGGAGAAGTTCCATTGCATGATATTGTTATATGACGTGTGTTAGTGAATGAACCTAGGGATGATGCTAATGCTTGGTTAGCGATGTGGAGATTATCTAAGTTGGAGTAAAATGATGTCTTTGGAGTATTTTTTTAGCCTATGTTACATGGAACGCAGAATGTCCGGTTGTTTTTCGATTAGATCCGTCTGACCCAGAACGTGGACGACACAGCACCGGATCGCCTTGGGACGTGTACCAAATCTTCGGAGAGTGCGACCCATAAATTTCATATGCCATTGCTAAATTAGTTGAGAAGAACAAAAGATGGGTAAAAATTGTGAGACCCAAATCGCCAACGTCTGCCCTACACATTTTGTACTACAGCTCATCTCGACCTACAAACCTCAATGGCTTTTTGGGAGTTACTTTCTAATTTTCTGTGCTCCATCCAAATGTTGCATGGAAAAAACCGCTGAATTGTTACTCTAAGGAATTTAGAAATGAATACTCTTATTAACGCTTTGAGTTTACTCTATAAGACTCAAATATGTGAGAGTTTTTCCATATGGTGCAAACTCAAAGGATTGAGGGAGTATTATAGTAAGGAACATGGACGTGATGAGTCTGAATAGGCTAATCTGTATTGCTATCATGGGTATCAGAATCGCGATCCTGATCAACGATTCTACGATCTTACGATCCAAAATTAGGCGACCGATCCGGATCGTAGGTAGGATCTTAAATTGGTAGAATCGTACGATCCTATTTAGCTCCAGGATTTGAGTGGTAGGATCATAACACGATTCTACGATCCTACGATCTTACGATCCGATCCTACAAGGGTAGTTTCAATCGTATAAAAGTTTCATATAATCAAGATTTTACTTATGTATATATATGTATATGTCTAAACAATTATATCAATATGACTGAAATTCAAGTTTTTCTTGATTCGCATTTTAAAAATGATTATTAAATGTATCTTTTACAAAACCTAATAGTTGAAGTCAAATAAGTGTTAACTTAAACCTTAAAACATAAAAAAAGAACAAATACAATTGAAAATTAGTTATTAGAAGCATATTAATGCAAATTTGTAGGATCGCACGATCCTACGATCCGATTCTACCGATTTCGATCCTACCTTCTCAACGATCCTACGTAGAATCCCGATCCTAACAACCTTGATTGCTATTGCTATAATTTGGAATTGTTTGATGTTTAAAAATGCTTGTATCCATTCATGATGATTTTGTTTATCTCTTCATCTTCCTTGTGGTCGTCCTTATATGCCCATGTGTATGATCACCCAAAATTTATCAGCTTGACACTATTAAGAGGGAAATTAATGTTCACATCTAGTAGAAAAAGGCTATATAAATAACACTAGTTAGCTATGTACAGAACAAAGCTTGTATAAATGTTGAGAAAAATGTTTGTATGGAGTTTAGTGACTTCTATTTGTTATCATTCTTTCTTCGTGTATATTCTACTAATTTCTTTTGCTCGTGCTAGGAAGACAGCTTGAATCCTCTGGGGTTCTTAATGAAGCTCTGCGATCACGGAGCAATTCTTGGGGATTGCATATGCCCTTAGTTTGTCCAGATGGTGCTGTAGTTGCATATGCCTGGAAGCGGCAACTTGCTGGCCAGGCTGGTGCATCTGCAGTTGACAGGACTAGGTAAGATAAGAATTTAAGTTTGAAACGAATGAATTGCCGCTATTGATATTATAGTCATTACAATAGGTTATGTACTTTCTTTCTCGTACCAAAGAGATATGTCTGAGAACCCTTTCTTTGGCTTCTCATATCCTTGTACCTATTTCTTTGCACAAGTATTGGCATTTTCATTGCCACAGCATAGCACACTTAGTAGGTTCCTAGATCTGAAATTTCTTGTAGAGGGTACAAAATATGTAATGAATCGGAAACTGAGAATTTGAGAGAGAGAGAGAGATAAGGAATAGGAGTAAAGAACTAGAGGAAGAGAAGAAATTACAAAAAAGAGTTAAAAATAGAGAAGAACAAAGAGGAAAGATAGATAGTGACGAGAAAATACTAAGAGGGTGAACTCAAATCATATTCATTTCATATCTCCTCAATTTCTTATTACATTTTATATTTATATTAAACAACGTAATCACTTGATTACAATATTTCTTCTAGAATGGTCACACAACAGACTTATTAACAAAATTTGATTTTATCTTGTGATAGCTGACATAATTGTTGAGTCATTAGCTTTCCTTCTTTTAACCAATTGCTATACCATTTTCCTTCTTTTACAAATAGCATTGACATTACTATTGTGTAATGTCTGTAAAGTGTTGCAAATGATGTAGGTTTTCTACGTTTTTCATTTGTTCGTATCATAAAGTGACAGTTCCAACCAGTGTAACATAATTTGCTAACTAAATCGCCTTTTGAATTCGCTATTCGCTCAAAATTGCATAAAATTAGCCCAAACCGGACCATAATTCTCCCTTTTTTGATTTGCGATTTGCGAGTAGATTTATTAATCATGTGACACTAGTTTCTTCCAAAAGCTTTTCTCTAGCTGGAACTTTTCACCCTTGGATATACAAATTCCTTGGAATTAACCACATTAAATTGTGTTTGGTTAAGCATTAGAGGAGGAAGCTTGGGAAATAAAGCTTCCAAGAGAAATAGCATTTTCCTTGAGATATGGTTTGTCACTTACATAGGGATTGAAATTCCCATGTCATTTTCTAAAGAAACAAATTACAATAAGGATAACTAAACACATGAAGGCAATTTATTCGGAAATTGATAAGGGAATGTATTAGGCCGCGACAATTCGTCACATAATTTCACCGTGGCCCACTCGTGGGGTCGCGAGATACCCGTGGGCTCGGGCCCACAAACCCACGGGTCAAGAGCGTTGACTTGCACATACACTCGATGAGGTTTATTGTTTCCCAAAACCATATGGCAATGGGAAGATTAGTTCACCCATTATATATGCAAGTCAACAATCCACTATTTTATCGATGTGGGATCTTGTCTCACATGTGAAGTATTTCCAACACTCCCCCTCACATGTGAGCGACATCATACCAGGAACTACCTTCGGTTCTGATACCATATTAGGCCGTGACAATTCGTCACATAATCTCACCGTGGCCCACTCGTGGGGTCGTGGGACACCCGTGGGCTTGGGCCCACAAACCCACGGGTCAAGAGCGTTGACTTGCACATACACTCGATGAGGTTTATTGTTTCCCAAACACACTATTTTATATGCAAGTCAACAACCCACTATTTTATCGATGTGGGATCTTGTCTCACATGTGAAGTATTTCCAACAAAATGAATTTCCCGTCACATGCAACTAATGGGAAGTTACTTTCCGTTTGAGATCTTTAGGGGATTAAGGTAGGATGATTACAACACTGTAATTACATTGTGATGATACAATCATTGATCAAGGGAGATTCTAAATGATTGTAGAATGTAGAAAGATGTCCAAAGTAAATACAAATTAACTTTCCGTATTTGAAAGATGCCTATAGTTGCATAGTCCTTATTGTAGTTGTTTATAATGTGAACTATAAGTTATGTTCACAAACTAAGCTAGGGGCGTGAACGTTCAAGTTCATTGTCCTCTCATCTTGACTATATACACTTGCAAAGTGATCCTACTTTATGTTATTATTTTATAGGAAAAATTGATATTAATAATCCAGCCTTTCAACAAATTCGCTGTGAATAATCCCAACTTTGGTTTATTTTTTAATAAACCAACCTTTGCCCTTGGTTTGTTGTTAGCATACTAATGGGGTATGCTGATAGCAAACTAAGGGTAAAGGTTGAATTATTATAAAATGAAAGGTTATGCCAATAGCAAATCAGGGGCAAAGGTTGGATTATTAAAAAATAATCCAAAGGTGGGATTATTTATGGAGGATGGGTGAAAGGTTGGATTATTAATATTAATTTTAATTTTTCCTATTTTATATTCAAGTTATGGAAAGAAAATATAATATCCCTTTGTTTTAAGAGATAATATAGTTTTCATCTCCAAAAAAATAAAGAAAAAAAGAGATCTTTCTTTGAAGTTCTTGTCAGGGTTCTTCATAAAGCCGACGTGACCCCATCATTACTTTCTCGTTTCCATAATATTTCTCATATATTTTTTTACTCCTGCTTTTCTTTTCAAACTATCAGTTACCTTCTGTCGTTTCTTCAATCACTTGTAAGAACTACTAGTTCAAATATCAATTTGGCACCAGCTACTAGATATTGCTTATGTGAAAGAGGGATTTTTTGTTTGCATTGTTTTACCGTTGATCAGTTATACCAAATCATAATGATATTTGGTCTGTTACTGGTTTATTCTGTTGGATAAGGATTGGTAACAGTTCATTTTTCTGATTTTGGCAGGCTAGCTCTAAAGTCCTTCACGGATCAAAAGCAAAGATTTTTTCCGCATCTTGACTGTGAATCATCTTCAAAGAAACAATGTGTTTCACATGAATCTTTGGTTGAGAACCCAGAAGCTAAAAGTTACAAAACATTAACTGATACCTTGGAATCTTTTAAGAAAGAAGCGCCAAATATTAAGATTTCAACATATGAAAGATTGGAGTGGTTGAAGAGAGCTTCTTCACTTTCTTCCCCTGCAAATGAGGATTCCTTTGATACGTCAATGGTTGCACAAAGTTACCATCCTTCAAGTAGTTTAAGACCTGGATCTTCTGGAGTCTCCCCTGATAAAGTTGCTGTGGTTGAATTATATATTCCTTCTGTCTTAAGAGCTGTGGTGTCCCTTCACCCCGCTGGTTCTAAAGATCCTGATGCAGTTGCCTTCTTTTCGCCAGATGAGGTAGTGTGCTCAACTTTTGGATGATTCTATGTTTCTGTTTGCTACTATGGGTTTTCTTTTTCTAGTGTATGCATGATAGTAGAATCTTACTCAGTGAATACTTATTGTTTCATCTACTAAAGGATTCATAGGATAAAAAAATTGAAAAATTATTTGTTATAAACAATATACTTCCATTCACATGATGGTGACAATGTCCAAGCAGTTTCTGAATTTGCTGAATTTTTGAAGTGGTGTTTTTGTCTGAAATAACTTTCTAATAGGTAAACTATTACAACGAAACAAAGGTGCCTTTTTTTTCTTCAGATCAAATGCATTTTCTGTTTTTCTTTCTTGAAAACTTGGTGTGTGCTTTTCGTTTGTATGTGGTTGTGATTAAACTATGTCCACCAGGTATTACATAGTTTGAAGGGCTGCTATTTGCCAGTGCTGCTTGGCTTTTTCTCTAAAGGCATGATTGGTGACTCAATATTTGTTTTAATTAGAACCTTCACATCTATAATCAGTGCAAGTTCAGCTTGCAAACTTAGCCTGCATGACGTAGAAAAAGTGCAGTCTCAGAATGTTTGAATGTCCAAGGAAAAATAATTATAATATTGCTATTAATTTCATCATAGCTGGTTAACTACTCATTGTGGCTATATATGGATTTTATTTAAAAGCGGACTAGCTTTACCCCCTCTGTCCACAAGAATTAGTTCAATTTCCCTTTTAGCTCGTCACATTGAATTTGCCTAATTTTTATTTTTGTTTCCATAATGCACGCTCTTTCTTAATTCTCATCCACATATTTAACTTATCTTTTCACCTCATCCACATATCTCTGTCACCTTTTTATAAAATATATACTCGCTTCGTTTCTTAAAATGGTTCTCACTAGGAATGTTAACAGAAATTAAGAAAAATAATTTTTTAGATAGTGTAGAGCAAAAACATTAAAAAATATCAAATAAAGTTGGTGGGAAAAATATGGTGATCATAACTATTAAAAATGTTTAAATAAAGTTATTGAAAACCATGTGGGGATCATAAACACTATAAAATATTAAGATGAAGTTAGTAGAAAATATCTAGGACCATAAGCATTCATAAAATATTAAAATAAGGATGAAAATATTTAGGGCAACAACTAACTGAACGACTGAAAATGACAAATGGGAGCAAATTTAAGGAATAGAGATTGAACACTTTTTTTATATCAATTTTATTCTTTTGATTTGCACCCCATTTGTACTCAAAGGGAGTAATGAATTGAAAATTGATCTTTGTATGGGAACTTACACTGTAATGAAGATGCACCTTGTATAGGAATTCTGTATAAACAATTTGAACAATGCTATGGGCATTTTGACCTTAAAATATTTGAGGAATTCTTGTATGCAACGGTCCTAAAATTAGGACCAGTCCACATATATGTGATCAATTTGAAGGCTTATGTGATCACATTTATGTGAGCGCTTTTAAAGCTTATGTGATTATGTGATCATTTTCACTTTTTACTGTTGTAGGTGATTACTGTGATCTTCTTTAAGGCATATGTGAACCTATTTGATCACTTTTAAGGCTTATGTGATCATTTTTTAATTCACTGTGTGATCAATTTTAAAGCTTATATAGTTACTTTTAAAGCATATGTTATCACTTTTAATGCTTATGTGATCACTTTTGAAGTATATATGATCACTTTGACTATTATAAGTGATTACTTTTAAAGCCTATGTAATCACTTTTAAGACATATGTGATCGCTTTTAAGGCTTATATGATCACTTTAAGACATATGTGATCATAATTGGGTTATTTCACGTGATAACCCTATGGTTTTGAGTTTTTCACATGGTAACTAAAACTTTTAAAAAATCCGTGCGGTAACCCTGAGGTTTACCAAATTGTTCCACCGTGATCTTTATGCACAGTAAACGGTAGCAAACATTAATTTCGGAGCTTTAAGGCTGTTGTACACCTATTGTCGTTCTTATTTTTGCCATTGTAGCTTGTGAAAGAAAATGGAGGGAGTACTTGTGAAGAAGATGAAGGGAATAAAATAGAGAAAGGGAAAAATACAATGAAAAGAGAGAAAAAATAAAGGAAATAAAGCTTACCTTTGCTTTCCTGGTGAAGAAAGAGAAAAGGAAAAGGGAGAAGAAGCAGTTATTACTCCTGTTACTTTTTATGATTTTGTTTGGAGTAAGTTAAGTTAATTTTGACCCACTTCTTCCCCTTCTTTAACTTGGCAAAAATCACGTGATTTGATATTCCTTTTCATTTTATTGTTTTTTTTGAATAATACCTGATTCTATAATAAAGAGTCATACGACATTTACATCAGAGATAAAAATTAGCAAGTACATAACAATTTTAACCAAAGATAATTCAAAATTAATTAAACTACGATCATTGTGTTTGAGATTTGACAATCTGAACATCCTCTTCCACATCACTGTTTGACATAGCCTTCTATGAGGGAGTCTTTCGATCTGTAGTAGTCTTGAAATAGAATTGAATTTGATGTAGTTGATGGTAATTGCAATTTTTTGGTGTCTGATGCATCATCGCATTAATCTCTACCCACAAATCAATTACAAACCAATCTTCATAACTCCAAAGTCTCACGAAGAGAGAGATCAAAACCCAATATATGGGTAGAATCAACCCAATGAATGTGTAGAACAACTCTTCTGTAGGAAGAGGAGAAATATTTATTCTAATCATATTTTAAACGCTTAAAACGGACAAATTTAGGGGCTTACCATCAACCAAAAGGTTGATGATAGCCCCAAACCAACTATGGAGATTAGGTATTTTTAGAAAGAGAAGAGAGAAAATGAGAGGGGGAGAGGGCACACTTTTGTTTTTTGTTTTCTTTTTCCCTTGCTCTTAATTATACATTTTTTTTTAATCTTTTTTTCTTCTTGTTACTCTTTCCTAGCTTTAGAGTAAGAATGTGTGGTGCAACTTTTAAATTATTTTGCCGTATTCCCGTACCAGTATCCTTATCCGCCTATTCTAGAATTCTAAAATATTCATACCGGACTCTAGGGTCCACACCCGTATCCGATACTTGTACCCGAGTCCAAGCAATTTTCCTGCAAATATTGGGTGTTAACTGTTAAATTAACTTGCTGTTTGGAATTCATTATGATATTGCATGTCTGTTTCACTCGGATACTGACAAATGTTCTCAGATAGATTTATTAATCTGAAATCTTAAGTTTATTATTGAATTTCTGATTGCTTGTAGCTAGTACCTGAATGAATACTCCTGTGCCTATGGTTGTATTAGTTTTTGTAACTTCTAGTTAAATCATCCATGTGATGTTTTACTTATTTTTCTGAGCACTTGAGCTTTCCCTTTTGCAGTTAGGGAGCTATGTGCATGCAAGAGGTTCATCAGTTTATAATGTATATAGGCATATAACGGTAATTGATCTTTAATGCAGCTGATTTTTGTTCATTAACCTTTTTTTCGTTGTTAAAACTTTTTCGCTTCTTTGCAGGAATTTTCTAATGTAGCTCTGCAGTATTTCCTAGGAGATAAGTCAGAGATGGCTCTGAACCTTCTTTTGGTAAGATACTTATATGTTGCATTATGTGTCCTGGGTTATTCAGTGTTGTTCAGGTTTTCCTGAGTTGACTGATTATGATTTATCTATTGAAGCATTGGATCAGCAGCTATCAGAGCCTATTTACGCTAGCATGCAGGTAAATAATGTGTACAAGTATTTGTGTGTGTATATATATAGGGTAGGCATCCAATATGAAAGGTGTTCAAAATGAGAAGTATAAGAAGCATTCTACACTCTTGATTTGAATAAAATAAAAAAAATCTAAGGTCATGATTCAGCCAAAAACACGTAATTATAAAAGTTACTATCTTACATAGATTAGATACTATGTCAAAAATCTGAAAAATGTTCTTAATTTATAACATAATATCCTTTTTTTTAAATATACAGTGACTAACAAAAAATTGTTCTTATTTGATCCTATATATATATATATATATATATATATATATATATATATATATATATATATATATATATATATATATATATAATGTCTCTTCTATTTGTCTAATGTGTAGTATTGTTTGTGGCATATAGCAAATGCGGACGTCTCCTGTCCATGGATAGACAATCAGGATTATTCTTACCGCCTGTTCATCGACCCTATAAAAGTTTGCTTGCTGCTAAGTATGCAACAGATGTGCCTAAGAATCCGAGCTTTAACACTGACCTAGCTTATCATGTCAGCTGCTATCGACCCGATGTGTAGGCTTTTTGTTTTTCACAAATGTGCTCTGGCCAGGTCGGTTTGCAAGTCCTGAAGTAATACTCTTTCGGAGAGTGTTAAATGTATAAAATGTGAGCTTTTAGGAAGAGTGGGCCAATGCTATGTACTTGAAGATGTGTAAACATCAACATAATGGATGTTTACTTGAGAAAGTAAAAGTGCATAGCCTTTAGGGACTTAAAGTGATTTTGCATATACATGAAATTTGGGCTTAATTTATGGTGTGGTGATGATAGACCGAACGCATGGGCTACCAGATACAAGAATGCTTCGTCATTTACATGATGGCCTCCTGAGAGGATAGACTATCAAACTTTTCTAAGTTGCGTTTTTGAAGTACGCCACATAACCAGGAGACTAGTAGGACATAAATTTTGTTGTTCATTGTGAAATGGTAGTGTTCATTTTTTAAGTAGCCTAAGATTTATAGTTGTTTTGCTCTAGATTATATTGGTTTATGGTTTATAGTAAAATAACTTAATCATATATGCAACTTTTTTCTGTTGTTTGGTGTTGGTTAGGTTAGAGTTAGGCTTATGCATAGTCGACTTATCACTCTTTTTCCTTTGGTTTCGTTAATGACTTATCACCCTCTTCTTTTACCTGTCCTTAATCCTTTAAATTGTCTCTGATTCTTGTTACTACTAGCAAGCATTGCCATTGTGTTTCTTTGAAATGTTTTTTCTTGTTTTTCTAATCTACTTGTCAAACTTTTTTTATAATCTACTTGTACCTGGGGTCTAATTTGATATAGGAATTGTGTCCTAAAATGTTCTTGCGAATTACTATTTATAGTTTGGAATATATTATAGAAAAAAATAATAGTGATACTTTATAGTTAATATTTACTTGCTTGAGAATAAATATTATTATTGGGATAGTGAGATTGGACAATAACTAAAGTTTCATAATCCTTAGTTCAAAAAAAAAAAGTTTTATAATCCTAAATCGTCACATATATCAAATTTGTCAAACGTTATAATTGCACTTGTAACTAGGGCATTATAATTTCTTACCCAATACATATTATATATACCAATCGGTCTCTAGAGAGACCGTCTTTCGAAGGCCTTTTAGGAGATCCAATCCATTACAGTTAAATTTTAAAAAATGTTAATTAATTTAGTTAACTGTTGTATCAACTACAAGCGTCTTAAGTAGACATTTACGGTAATGCCATAATCAGTGTAATTTTAGTACAAATATTTCTTAAAAAAATTTAATGGCAGTGCTTATTTCCCGTCAACAATTTTAGTGTTTTACAAAATTCATTCCAAAGCATTTTTAGGTGTTGAAAAATCGGATAATCGGATAATCCGATCAGATATGACATGATATCCGATATTCGATCTTGAACACCCCTAGATAACACCTTAACAAATACAAACAGGCATGAAAATGCCGAGAAGAGTGTGCATTCTATATTTCTATTGATGAACCTTTTACCGTCCGACTTGGAGATATATTGATTTCAACATGAAAGAGAATTTCAAAATAATGATTTTAGAACATTAAGAACCTACTAACTACAAAAAAAGCCAAGTAAATTTTACGTTAACTCCCAAAGTAAGTCCCAAAACACTTTAGTATAACTAAATTCAGAATACATTGGGAATTTGGGATGTATTGATTTAATGTCAACATTAGTTCGGAAATCGATGTTGAGTTTTGTTTAGCAACGTTTTACTTCATGAAATGGTGTTTGCTCTTCAATAAATATAGAAGACTTGTTGTAGTTTATTTCTTACATGCATTTTTCATATTCTTTTCCTCTCTAGCACTTTACATAGAGAACTTGCAAACCTCGATTGTAACTTTTCCTTTTTTTCATCCATTTTAGTTTTCTCATGTCATTCTAATTTCCTTATTCTAGAAATTTAGAGTAATTCTTTGTATACCACCAGAACATATTTTCGGTACACATTCTCAAGCACCATAGCAGGGAGGAAATTATGTTTTACGATAGAATATCTTGCCTAGAATTAGTAAAGGTGTTTAAAACATACCCGATGATCCGATAGACCCGACTTAAAAATGGATCTACAATTATGTAAAAACCAATATGAACACAAAACCTGATTATAAATCGACCCGAAACACCTGACCCGAAATCAAACGGATGACTCGAATGAACACCTCTAAGAATTAGTATCAAGTTCAATACAAAATCTTCTTGTTACTTTTTTTCGGATTTAAAGATCCGTATCTTAGAGTTTCTCGATGATGTACAGAAGCATAGATCTTGATTGCCATATGAAATTTGTTTTTCTACTAAGTTTTTTGTATCTTAATTTGTAAGTTTGATTTATAAAATTAAAATCACATTTTACAACACTAATAGTAATATTCAGTTTAATTCTTTTTCAAAATAAACAATCCAAAGATTGTATATATTTTGTATGTGGAAACAAAAACATCTATAACTTAGACACCAAGAAGCCGAATTCAAATGATTGTAATCCTACGTACCCAAGCATTCTCGATTAGGTCACATAACCTCAAAATAGAAAATTTAAAATAAATAAGATTATTTATCAAATAAAAACTTGCAATAAGATAATAATTAAACTTATACCAAAACTAAGCGTGTAATTCGCAAATCTTAGGTTAAGGTTGTTTGCACTTAGTAAGTGCGAACAGACTGAAAAACTGAAATAACTCTTGTCTTAAAATCAGCATGTTGACCCTATTTGACCTGTTCGCAGTAACTAAGTGCGAACAAACACTTGATTTTTTTTTGACCAGCTTATTACCGTTCGCACTTAATAAGTGCCAACGGACCCGAACCCCTGCTCTGGGGTATCAGGCGCTTAGGATCTTATTACATGCTTTTTTTTATTAAGAGTTTTATCTATTTTAAATTTTTCTCTAAATACATTGAGATATTTCATAAGGCTTGATGGGAAAAGTGATCAAGTGAAAGGGATAGTAATCTCTTAGCATTACGTACTGATAATGTAAACAAAAATATATCTCACAAAATATATTATTATTTATTTTATATTCATAAGGATGAAAGGGTAATATATTAGTAATTGTAACTTCTTAGAGATGAAATTAAATTTTACGCAAAACAAGAATAACTTCTTATGTTTTGTATTGCATTTTTTTTTTTGAAATTCGAAAATATTTTATAAAAGGAAAAAAACTACCACACTGAAACTTGGGAATTCCAACCCCGCCGGCATAAAAAACCCCGCGAGGAGAAAAAGCCATTGGAGCAGGGGGCCGAGAATTAAGCCACTCATAACAGCGCATAAGAGTGGACTATGCATCCATGAAAAAACACCATGACAACACCTTACACACCCAAAAACCTACAAACCTACCACCTAACACACGAAGAACTACAAGTACAAATAACGAATACACCACAAAAGATACAACTCCAAAGATACGGGTCACCTAACACCCTCAAAAAAACTACATATTCCCTTACACACCATAGAATTAAAGAGATAACAAAATACAACAAAAAGGAGACGACCATCCAAGAGACCCACAAGTATATCAAAACGCACTATCATTGGGCTAAACACGCCGGCCACTAGTACGCCACAGATCGTCACAGCAGAATACCCCACTCACCAAATTATAGGATTACTATGACACTATTTCACCATCCATCTATCTGTGATCACCATTCAGAGTTGGTTCCACTCCACAGAAATAAACCCGCTAAATCAGAAAATTTCTACGCCTTACACACCAACATAGGGACTGTAAATCACCACTATCACTACCATACTATCAGCTGTCAGACCCATTCAACGAGTATCACCAAGATGTCCAAACAAGCTTCACCATAACATCTGTAAGATCAACACCGCATCACAGCAACAGAGACAATCACCAACAGACCCACCAAAAGCCACTAAAGAACCAGTAACAATGTCACCAACACCCTATCACAAGAGGCAATAATAATGCCTACTAAACACCAGCATTAGATTACAACAACCAGATACCAAAACCACAACCACCTTAAAGTCGCCAATCAACTCCAAAGACAATGCGAGAGATCTCAAGTGAAACCCACCTTAACAATACTAAAACCTCTGCAAACTCGCACCATCACCACTGCAAATCACCACCACTTTAAGATCCAAAGTCTAGAGCCATACACAAAAAAACGAGAATGTAGATCCCAGTATTATTCCCATCCTCTATATCGAAAGCCCAAACTATCAAAACTCAATAGCCAAAGCATATCCCTAATCAGAAAATAGCAACCCCAAGATCGAAGTATTCCCACTACCAAACCCAAGCTCCAGTAGCCTATATCCACTCCAAGAGGACCTACAAAACGGCGATGAGACACCAAACAACCAGAAATAATTCCACCCGGCCGTTTGAAAACGCCTTCGAAGAAACTGTATTCAAGCCGACCCCAACATTACACCCGGGCATCTGCAAACACTACACAGCCCCAATGACACGCCCTTCATCTATCTAAATCGATCTCTAACAAACTATGAACACACCAAGCCCCCCTGCACAGGCATTAAACCCAGAACATCTGAAAACGACCCCCACCTCCGTTTAACTTTAGCCCCTAGTTACAATCCTTATACGAAAACAACACCAACGATCCAAACCCCGAGAAATCAGAGCCACCAGCAGAAAGACGATACAAAACACCCACGAATCAATAGCACCAAAGAAAAAAATGCCTCTACTCATCAGAGAAGGCCAAAGCCCAAAAACCCAAGGACCACCTTAATAATCCTAAAGAACTAAGTTCAGAATATTGGGAGATAGTAGGATACAACACACGACCCAGCCACACCAAAACAGTATCCAAAAAAGGTTCAATTTCTGACTAAGCCCTCCAAAAAGAGATTCCAGGAAAGATCTCTAAAAAGAACTCCAAAGAATAAAATTTAAATCGCCTGAATCCCACCTACTCAGAAGATTGAGTAAACACGCAAAGCGGAGGCCAGATAGAGACACTCCAAAGATTTTCGAACAACTACTACCAAATAGAGAGACCCTAAAACCTTAAAACAGACCACCAACAGTAACAACACCGAAAAAGACAACCAGAATAGAGAACCCCCCCACCACCACCCACCTCCAGCCCCAACCTAATCACCCAGCAAAGGTCAGTGTTCTTGAGTTGCTTTCGCCGCACTACGGCCTTTGTGTAGAACCCTAGCATTTTTGCAACATCCATGGTGTTACGAGCTTTCTCCAATTTTTTCATAACTCTAAGTTGGTTTGTCCCAAGGTTGACCGAGTTTGTCTTGAGAAAACCCCGAGAGACAGGTTCACCACCAAGCTTATCATATTCGTTCTTGTTTAAGTTAGAAACACCATCATCAACCACAACAATAAGAGGTTTGTCCACCATGGTCTTTTTGTCAGATTCAAAAGTATTGGAGCTGATAGGGGTGTTTTCAACCTCCATGTTCGAAGCTCGATTCTCGCATCTTTCACCCATAACCATATCTAAATCTCTATTAGAGTCGTTGAGGGCCTGGTTGAGGGTCGGTTTTTGTCCTTTACTCTTACCATCATTTGAAACCCATAGAATAATTTTGTTAGGTGAAAAGGATTTCATACCCATGCTCGAAAAACCCGACTGAAATATTTCTGATGTAATGGTATTTAAGCTGAATGATGCTTCTCGTTCCTCACAGATTGTCGTTTCAAGCATTTTACCCGTAAGAGGATTCTCCTCCAGATTCACCATACACAAAACGGGTATGCCTTTGCTGACTTCGACGTTCTCCACCTTCCCCTTCCACTGACCATTCTTCACGACGTCAGCGTACCTTCTTCCATTTTTAAAAGTAGGCGAAAACAGGGCTTCTTGTTATAAATGGTGTTTTTCTTGTCTTCAACACCTAAATTGAAAGCCTTGCCATGTCTGTCAAACTTTGCAATTGACACCCAAATAATATTCCCATCAACTTTAACCCCATCGAGCCTTTTGATAACATTTAGAGCTTCACTCCTCCTCCTAAATCTTACAAAACCAAAAGCACAGGTTGAATGGGAACGTCTCTTTCTTGAGATGGAAGATTCAATCACCTCAGCATCTATGGAGAAGAGTTTCTTTAAGCAATGGTTTGGAAAATTATGAGGAAGGCCATCAACAAATAATGAAGTGCATCGCCATGGAGAAAGTTTACCCATAACACGTCGGCGGTCATCCACCACTAACGGTGGCTCTCGAGGACCACGCCTCCAGGGAAGGCGGGTGACCCCTCGATTACCAACCCATCGATCAGAAGGATGAACATGACACTTAGACTTACCAAGATAGACATTGTAGGCTGCTGAGACTTTTCGTTTCCCAGAGATTTTCGTTTCCTAGAATGTAGGCTGCAGCACATTTCACTAGTGGAAAAAACGAGATAGGCTGCAGTTTTTTTGGGGGTATAGGCTGCGGTTCTGACTCGCAGCCTTTGCAGTAGCAGCAAATGAGAAAATGTTATTGGCAGCGGTCCTAAAAACCGCAGCCAATAGACCATATTAAGAATAAAAAAAAGAGACTAAAGGCTGCGAACATCTTAAAAAACCGCAGCCTTTAAGGCCTATTTTTTTTTCTAAAAAAATTTCTGACGCCAGGTTCTTCAAATTTAATAGATACAAAAACTAAATTAATTTACAATGAACAAAAATAATTTACAAAAGAACAAAAATAATTTACAAAGAACAAAAATAAATCTTCAACTAAATTAATATACATCTTCAACTTTTACAGATCTTAAAAATTACAAATCTAAAAATTACAAATTAAAAATTACCAAGAACAAAAAAAAAAACAAATCTAAAAATTACAAAGAACAAAAAACAAATCTAAAAACAAATCTGAAAAATTACAAAGAAATCAGACGAAACTCAGATGAAACGAAGGAAGGAAGGCTTCATCTTCATCTTTAAAAAACGAAATTAGGACGAAAATCAGACGAAATTACCAGGCTTAAAAAACGAAACTAACAGCTTCATCTTCCAGATCAGGTAGGCTTCATCTTCATCTTCATCTTCCAGATCTGGTAGGCTTCATCTTAAAAAAACGAAGGAAGGAAGAACAGACGAAAATGGAGACTTGTGTTTTTTATAATCAGAGAAGAAGAAGAGATCGAAGACCAAGAAGACTTGCACGCGTTTTAAAAAATCAGAGGAAGAAGAAGACCAAGAAGACTTGCGTCATCTGAGAGAATGGGAAAGACCAAGAAGCAGCAAGAAGAGATCGAAGACCAAGAATTCTATGTGCCGTTTCAAAGAAGAGAGACTTTTAGGGTTTTTAATTTAGAAAACCAATTAGAGGCGCCTTTTTAGAATGAAATTAGGGTTTTTTTGCTTTTGGGCTGGGCTTTAGATTTAAGTTTAGGCCTTTTTTTGCCGCGAACACTAAGTGAAACGCAGCAAATGAATGTATATTTTTTTAATAATTGGGTTATTGGCTGCAGACAGGATGGAACCGCAGCCATTGAGTGTTTATATTTTTGATAATTGGGCTATTGGCTGCGATTTCGGCCCATGTCCGCAGCCATTGATCATATTAGCTACGTATATATAAAAACCGCAGCCATTTAGTAGCAGTCAATAGTTTTTTTTCCACTAGTGTTTTTATTCCTACTCACTCTCTCTCTAACTTCTTTGCCCATTACATCTTTCTTGATCATTATCCTTTTAAGTTTTGTATTGCATTGTTTTGATAAAATTAAATATTATTACAAAAAATACCTTATACAATTCAAGTGGAGAGAAACAATTTAGGATGGATCTCCTCTCAGACTTTAACACTATGTTTGGATAGCAAATTAGGAGAGAAAAGAAAGGAAGAGAAGGGGAAGGAAAGGAAGGGAGGGATAAGGACTAAGGAGGAAAAGTGTATATTGTTTGTTTAGAAGGGAAGGAAAGGGGAAAGGAAGGAAAGTGTTTTCCTTTCAAATATTTCCTCTTTAGGAGAGATTGTCTTTTTAACAAAACTTGTCCAAATTTTCCCTCCAAATCCCTTCCCTTCTAATTTGTTATCCAAATAAGGGATGCTTCCTCCCTCCAAATCTCTCCCCTTCCTTTCTCTCCATTTCCTTCAATACAAACACATTCTAATGGTCTAAGTTTTCCTAACTGAAAGGAAAAAGAGACGAACCATCTAGATTGGATCATCTTTTGATCTTTCCAGTGTTCTTGGGAAAATTAGAGCCTATAAACCATCAAAGATGGTTAAGAACACGAACTATAACAAATGTATCATATAACCGGTTAAAACAAAGTCGAAAAAAAGAGAAACTACTATAACAAAATCCACAAAGACATTACAGCACTCCATATATATATGTGTGTGTGTGTGTGTGTGTGTATGTGTGTTATTTATGCTGGTTTTCGTTGTGGTTTTTTGGATTTTGGTTTGTGCATGATTTGTTGAAAAAGAAAGTTTCAACTATTAGAATTTAGAAATTTTGTTAGTAAAATATATGATGATGAAGTGTACGTGGTGATGGAAAAAGTTTTTTTTTTTTCTTTTTAAATGTAGAAATTGATGTTATGATTTTGCGATTCTTTTGCATTATTGTTGTAAGTTGAAATTGGTTGAATTAAATTAAAAAATAAAATGTCATTGGACATACACTTCTATTTAGGAACACGCGCCATTTGTGAGGGGATCCATAAGTGTTTTAATTTGATTGATCCTTTAAGTCCCGATTGAGTTAAAAATCGTTAATCGGTTAAATTGTTTAAAAATATTAATAAAATACTAAAAATTATGAAATTTGGTACCTAAGCTAATTGATAACTGGTACATTTAGATGGCTTATTTAATGTGAAGTGAAGTAGTATATAGTAGGTGTCATTTATGTTACAGTACATTAAACTTTTGATTGAGTTGGTTCTTTAATATAGTTACAGAAGTTAGCGTGACATGAGGTCACAGGTTCGTATCTCAACCACCTCTCATTAAAAGTAATTATGTAGTGCCAATTATGAGGAGGGTTTCCGTTACATCCACACTTCTAGCTCAAAGAGCTTTCGTATAAGGGGGCCTGTTAGACCTCAGTTGTCAATTAATTAAGCTTTTAGTTTAGTTGGTTCCTTGATAGTTTGATACACCAAAACTTTAATAAAAACAAATTAAGTCAACTGCATAAGCTAATAAATCAATGTTCGTAATTCTTTATATATATTCATTTCAATTTTCTATTCTCCATATCCATAACTTTAAATTACTCAACAAAGCTTTAAAATGAATATTATAATACTTTTTCTAAGATAATTATTTTTATAAGCGAAATTTAATAGGTAGAATCAATCTTTGACATTTTATAGACATAACCAAAATCATAGGTAGCCTAGGAAAATGAGCTAAGAATCATGAAATACATTGCATGTAAACAAACCTTGAAAGATGGGTTAATTATAATGCACCAAGTTGCTAAAACTACTAAGCAACACCACAAAGATACTGTCCAAAAATACCAAAACCCATAATATCAATATATACTCTCTCTATTCAAGATTATAATCATATTTATGATTTATGATTTATGATTTATGATGATGTTCATAAAATTGTGATCCTCCTTGGTATTCTTATTGCTTATTATTTCAACATATCCCATGCTTTAAATAAGCTGACTATTTTCTTTTTTTTTTAAATATCTTTTGGTAATAATGTGATATCATATCATATGATTCAATGGGATGATCTATATATACTTTGAACCAAGTCACTTTCTTAACTTCTTTATTTATTCCCTTTTGTTCTTTATTCTAACTTTTATAGGATTATGATCTTATGTATGGTTCTAAATTATAGAACTAGTATGCTACTCAAGCATGGTTTGTGATCCTTGATTTGCCAGCATTTTTGGTTTCCCAAAGTATCTTTTGCCTTATCTTCTTGTTTTTTATTTTTAATTAAACTCGCAATTATTGGTTACTCTATTGAGTCGATTATCCTTGTGATATAGGTTTGATTCTCATCATTTATAAAAAATAATTAGTTTTCGTTTTGTCTTACTTGTTAAGAATCTCTAGTTTATTCTCGAATAAAAAAAATATTAAATTAAGCTTATTCAACTCTCCTCATTAGTTGAAATTAGATAAGTTAAGAAATATATAGGGTTTAGTTGCAAATGCTAACGAACACTAGGGGCGTTTGTTTATAAGAATAATAACACACTAGTTTACAAACTCGTGCAATGCACGAAATTTGTTAATATGGGAGTACCTATAAATAAAAATATTAAAAAAAGATGCAATTGTATTTTCTATTGAACATGATTTGAATGTACAGAACCAAAGTTTAACCTGTAAAACTGATTTAATTTGGTAATACTCTATAAAATCGTCATTTGCAATTTTCTATTCTTTTATAGTATTGTATGATTTGATCTAATAATAATGATTTTTTAAAAAGGAAACATTTAATACTTAAAATCATAATTAATGCAAAATTCTATAACATCGCCATAAGTTCTTTTATAATATTGCATAATATGATTTTAAAAAATATATTAGGAAGCAAACTATATAAATATAATATAATATATTTTAAATTATGGTTTTATAATTGTAATATTTCCTTAGTAACAAATATAGGAGGACGTTTATTAGCAATGTAATTTTTTTTTTGAATATTATTAGCAATGTATTTGTGTTATGTTAAAGAGTATATGTTTTTTTTTTTTTCAAAAGACAACCGAATTTCGGATTCCCTTTTTTGTTCCTCTTAAATAACACAAATGTAAAAAATGAATTCGGTTTAGTAAAAGAAATTAAATTATGTAAAACTAAATTTGAGTGCAACAAATATAATCTTCTAATAATAAAAATTAAATAAATATTGAAAAACATTGCAAAAAGGAAATCACACATTTTGTGCAATTTGTCCCTTTTCAACTTCGAAAATTAATTCAATGATAATTGATATAAGTAAGAAAATAAAACAAAATAAACATATTTATGGATTAGCTCAATGATTGCAAAATTATTCATTTACTTTTGTGATGGGTTTAAATATCTCCATTAATATTAAATAATTGAAACTCTTTCTTTGCTGTAGGGATTCTCGGCCCTACCCACGCAAAAACAAGTAGATTGAAAAATGTGTGTAAGAGATAAATAAATTTAGTAAGATTTTAGATTAAATCAAAAGACAAAAATTGGACTTATGATTAAATAGGAGGTTCCTACAAATGGCTTTTTCTGTTCATTGTTGGTATTATTTTATTTGATAAATAGTTAAAAGATTGTATTTATCAAATAAATTAGAAGTCATATAAATAAATAATTACTTTGTTGCGAAAACTAAAAATTTAACCTTTCTAGCTTATTTAAAATTAATTTTTTTTATAATTGACCAATAACCGATAATTAGTTTTAACTATGCATCTCTTTTATATATAGCTGACTTAAAAATTAATGACTAAATATTTAAATAAGCCAATTGAGTTAACCAATAAGTAATTATCAAACAACCATATATAGAGGAAATATTGCTTGTAAAAGGCAAGTTTTAGCCGGTTTGCAGATAAATGGCTAATTTTAAGTTTATTCTACACATGTCCCAATATTTTCCCCTATCTGCAACGAAAGAGCTTTTAGGTAATGGCTATCTAGAGTAATAGGTTAACCCATCACATTTAAAAATGCCATATTTCAAGATTTGATTGGATGCATCTATTTAAATTAACAAAATTAAAATCAGAAAAAAAAAAGCAAATATAATTTTGATGAAACAATGCTTTCACACTTTCTCTCCCTTAGTTTTGATTTCGGGTTTTTCGATTAATTGGGATTCAAAGATAAAATTGAGTTGATTTTGTTTAAAGGGTAGATAGGTAGAAGATATGAGTTTTAGTTCGGGGGTCAGTGGGTCGGGGATCAGTGGGTCGGGGATTTGCAATCAAGGTAGTTTTGGATTATACAAGGGTAACAAATGAGTAGCCTCCATAAAACTCATTTTTTAGAAACATACTCTTAATTTTCAATTCTGATCTTTCTTTCTCTACTGATTTTTGGATTTCCGAGTTTGTGGGTTTAGAAATTTGGTTGTCCATGCTTACTTCTCACTTAGGAACACCTTTCTTGGGGCAGGTTTTGGGTTAGGTTCGGGTATTTTTGCTTTTGGTTCATTTGTCCCTTCTTCTTTTGAAATCTAATTTTTATCTTTCTCTTTACTCCCTCTTTCGCCATTCACTTGCATACTAACTTCTTCTATATTATTGTACAAATTCGGTTTTGGTGATTCCAAGGCCGCCTAACTTGAGGGGCAGTGTAGAAAAATAGGAAATATAATATGTTTCGGTAATGAAACGAGAAAGTGTGAAAGGCACGTGAGATACCTGAAATGGAAGTGGTATAGCGGTCAACGGTCAACAGAGAGGAGGAGGAATGCCTTTCGAAGGTGACCTGAAGTCCTGCACCACAACACGTATTAGCCTTGTCCGGGGGTTATCTCCCGGAAAACCCCTCCAACGCTCAAGTTAGATCGGAGAATTAGAGAAGTGATAATTGAATAAATAGGAGATAAACGATGATGGCGAAGTTAAGGTAGTAGCGGTGGTAATGGTGGTGAATAACCGATTAGGGTGATAAAGAGGGAGATAACTACTGAGTAGTAATTTTGGCAGAGTGTCGGTATGATATTTGTGCTTAGGGCACCAATGATGCTAGTTGTCCCTATTTATATGATAAATGGTGGTTATTTATGAATGGAGTGTATGACAGTGGGAAGTTGGAGTTGGTTACCACAAGAAGTGGAGAGTTACAAGGTATTTATAAGGAGGTTACTTATTTGGGGATTATGCACGCTGAATTGATCATCTTAGAAACTCCTTGACTTAGAGTCAAGGTCAAGGGATGGTCAATGGTTATCAGGGTAATATCACAATAATAATTAATTAAATAAATAAATTAAAATGTTACCATAACATAGTAAAATAAAAATATTATTTCAAGAATATTATGGTTTAGGAAATTAAGATATTTTTAATATTAGAATATCAAGGTTATTTTAGGTCTTAATTATTTAGGTTTAAGTTAATATTTTGTTTACTTATTTTAGTCCTTATTACTTGTATAAATAGAGCCATAGAGGTAATACCTTTCATTATTGTTTAATACAAACCAAATATTTAAAACTCAAATTAGTCTTATTTTCGCATTATAATTTTCTACAGTGGGCTATGGGTCAACTCGATGTTTACGCGGTTGTGGGATGCTATGAAAGCAATTAGTTCTTAAATCAACAAGTATTTAAATCAGGTTTTTTTTTTTTTTTTTGTATTCTTTAGGTTTTTAAAGATAAAAAAAATTCAAAGTAACTTGTATATTATAACACATTACAAGTCACTTATCTATTTTGTTACATCATCATTATCCTCATCATACCTAATATTCCGCTCGAGAGCAGGGTCTGGGTGAGAGAAGTTGACGGAGAATCTCTTCTTAAAGAGGACTAGAGGAAAGCGGTCGAAGTTACACCAAATAGAAGAGGCGCTGCATAAGAGGATATGAGTGGTAACATTATCTCGAGACAACACCTGCTTGCAGAGACAGACTACGTGAAACAGATTAAAAGTTGAACTTTTAGAAGCCTATAAGGCTATAATAAAGTGTGGAGAAAACTTATTAGGAAAATTTGCCAAGAATAATCCCAACTATCACCGGTTGGCCAGAAATAATCCCAACTATTGATTATTTTTTAATAATTGCAATTATTGATAAATTTTGCTGAAAACAGTCTCACTCTTTTTTTCAACCGGCTGTAGCAGGTTTTTTGAGTATTTTTTTACCCTTTTTTTAATAATCCCAACTATTGATGAAGTTTTACATAATTTAATGAAGGAAAGTTAAAAAAAGGTAAAAAAAAATTACTCAACAAAACCTGCTACAACCGGTTGAAAATTGAGTGGGACTGTTTTCAGCAAACTTCTTCAATAGTTGAGATTGTTAAAAAATAATCAATAGTTGAGATTATTTCTGGCCAACGGATGATAGTTGGGATTATTCTTGGCAAAATTTTCAACTTATTAAAATAGAATTGAAAAATATGTGGCTAACTCATTAAAATAGAGCAAAAAAAAAAAAAAGATAATTGGGCGATAATCTAGGCAGAAAATAAAAGGGTCGAAAAACTGAATGTTTAGGGATTTGATTTCGTTGATTCTGTCCGATTTGATACCACACACGAAGCCGAAACCAGATTCCATTAAGTAGCTAATCCCCCTATTAAACAACTATTTTGTTGTGATCATCACATCCTTTTTGGAATCTTAACTTCCTTTTTTACTACTTAACTCATTTTAATATTATCCTAATTATGTTACTTAATATCCCACCTACTCTACTCAACATTTCAATAATACTTCAATCTCACCTTTTATTTAAGGTTGTATTCCTCATTCTAAATAATTTGTAATATCTAAGTACAATTTAACACTTGTTAGTATTTATGTTAGGAGTTAGTGAGAAAAATGATAACAAAAAAATTAAGAATATCGATGCGTATGTATTCGATGAGATACAATGTCGGCCTAGGCATGGGCAAGCTGGGCTTACGCCTAGGGCCCACCAAAAAATTACCATATTGCTTTTGCCAGGAATCAAACACAAGCCGTGTGTACAGAGGTTTAATGCTTTGCCATCACGCTGTAAATTTATTAATAAGAGAAGAAGAGATAATGTACGTTAATTATGTATGTCTATATAACGAAATTGTTTTAAAAATACATTTATTATACTTAGTAGGGCAAAGATAATACATGGAGTATTAAAAATAAAAAGAACAAGTTTAAGTTTTTGTTACAGCTTTTACTTCATAATAATAAAACTTTTATAAGGAAACATGATTCAATTACGACAAATGAATATTCCCCCTTTTCTAAAGTTCGGTACAAATATCATTATAATTCGAAAAGAGTGCGAGTTTCATGAATGAGAACAGAGAATATGAGTGAATGTTATCAATGAATCTGCTCACTCATTAACAAATTCGCATTCTCTCTATCTATTCTATAAACTTTACTTAATCTTAAAATAATAAATTTTTTATAAAAAAGCAACCTATTTTATAGACCGAATACATGAAACTTAAGAATAAAGGACCTTCCATTTGTCCTAATGTAATTACAAAGTCCATTTAAGTCTCCAAAATAAACGACAAAAGTATATTATCCAACATTCAAATTTGGCATTGTATTTTTTAATTTGGTCGTGGTTGTCCGTAACAATATGAATTCTAATCAATCTCATTTGGAAATCTAGTCAAACTAGGATAGTCTGGCTCTCTTCTCTTCTTATTGTCATCGGCGACAAATTTTGGACTTGAGTAAGATGAACAATATGAATCCACAAAATCGGCAAATGACATGCTTTGAAATTGCCTAAACTGTAAGTATGTGAGTGCAAGACAACTTATAAATTTTGTACTTTTCACATGCACAAGTTTTCCTCGCAAGATTACCACTATAATCATCCGCCCTTTCCTAGAAAACGACTACCACGACCTGTTTATGCGGTACGTAGCACTTGGGATGCATATTTCAACGTGTTTTTCTCAATTGTAATAGTTGGGTATGGAATGCAGAATTGACGCAATAAAAAGTCATCTGCACCGATGCAGTAATAGGTAATGGAAAGGTGCTTTTAGAACCCGATCAAACACTTCAGATATATTGGTTGTCCGGATCGCAAACCTAAATCCATCGTCATGGAAAATGGACATTTTATGCAATGCAATGTTCTTAAGATATTGTTGGGCCTCAAAATTCATTATACAAAGTTTCTCAAAGTACAAATCAAACTTCTTTTTTTTTACGTGAATCTGCAACTTGTTTAAAATGATCTTCCAAAGTGGCATCCTTGTATTTAGAGCACACATTAAAAGTAAGATGGCGAATGTAAAATCCATGTAAGCAAATAGCTCCTCCCAACCTTTACTACTTTCATTTAGTGCCTTTATAATTTCATTGTGCCTATCAAAAATGAGAAAAATCACTTGCCTTTGACTTTTTGAATGTCGAATACATAACATGAACCATTCTCGACTATCTTCGTTCTCCTCTTCAACAATGACAAAAGCGAGAGGAAATAATTGAATGGAGTAAAAGCGTGAAGAAAGCTTGTTTAGTTTTTGTTGAGTGAAATAACATATTGGTAATGCTTTCATGTTGGCGCTTTAACGTATGATGGTGGTTTGAGTTTCTACAGAATGATGATCTGAGTTTATTCAAAATAATATTATGAGTAAGTGCGTTTAAGTTAAAAGTAATATTATGCAGACAGTATTTTGAAATTAAAATACTTTAAGCAATACATTGAGAATTTCAAACAACACCAACAATATTTTAAGAAGAAACTCGAACTATAGACCGTCTATGGCAAAGACGGCTCTCCTAATAGCCCAGCACAATGATTTTAAATTTAAAAATAAGGATGATGACTAATCAGTTGCTTATTTTGCAAGATGGGCTGACCCATATTTACCCGTCTATGCTATAGACAGTCTTTAGCAAGAATTTGTGATATATTATTGACATTAATTCTTGTCAAAGTTCAACATTTAAAAACATCAAATTTAAATTTTTAGAAGAATTAGTGTTAAAAATAAAAGGAAATATATATTAAAAGAATATTGACAACTCACTTCCCATTTTTGTCGAGACATGCTCTAAGAAATAAGAACTATATACCCTATAAATACATAGACCAAAATATCAAAATCAGAGCAGAGCATGGGACACAACTAGTCCAATTCACCACATTCAGTATTCACCATCCTTTCTCTAAAGTGTAAACCTAATTCTATTGTTTAAACTCCATTCATTTTTCCTCTCCATTCCTTCCAAAATTCAATCTCCATCAATTTCAGATGTTCAATTCCTCACCAGAAAATCAAAATTCAATCGACATCAGAAAATGTCATCAAGTATAGTAAAGGTATCAACATTTGGTTGGATCGTAATTTTGGTACTTTTGACGGCGTCATTATTAGGTTTACCGTTAATTCTTCCGCCGCTTCCGCCTCCGCCATTGATTCTCCTCTTCTTTCCTGTCGGCATCATGGCTGCACTTATGTGCCTCGCCTTTTCTCCTTCCTCTGGGCTGCCTCTCGAAACGTCGCGTTTTACTGCGGTTTAGTAGAATTAGTTAGATTATTTTACTCATTTTGATTTGTTGTTTTAGAAGAGTAGTTGCGATAACCTAATTGTAATTTTTATGGCTGATTAGTTTATTTTTGAATTGATTTGATGAGATTCTTGCATCAAATTAAAAATCAATAGAATGTCAATATGCCATGAAATCTGGAAATTTATGGCATTTTCCGAGTAAGGAAATTATTTTAAAAAACCGTGAATGATGAATTGTACCCTCTATGATGTCATGTGGAGATATTAAATTTAGGAATATGGCCTACCAAAAGATAGCAATACACCAGAAGAGTTGATTCTCTTCAAATTTATCTTGTCATTCAAAATTTGGCAGTGCCAAGTCAGCTCCCATTTTTAACGATATACTCCGTATTTGGCCATATTGAAATTAGTAATGACCTCTAGTGCAAAATTTGTGCTTAGATGTGCGGCTCTTAACGGCTTAAAATCTGCTTAAAAGTTTGACTTTTAATAGTCCATATTAAATGAAGAAACTAAGTAGAAATTTAGTGCATTTTTTTAGGAAATTAATGGCTATATATCTTTAAATTTAATAATCTCATTTTCCACGTAAAATTAGTTTTATGTATGATGAAAAGTTGAGAATTGAACATATTTATTATAATTGACTTTTTAATACCATGTAAATGGCCTGGTCTTTTACGTTAAAAATTATTTTTATTAAAATGATTTAGTATCAACAACAAAAAAGTCTATGAACGGGTTACACTAGGTATGATAAACAAAAAAAGCAATAATATTGTAATAGTACAAATTCAGATCACTAGATGTAATTTAAGGTACATTATAATTTTGTTCCATTGAATTTGTTATATATTTTTGAAAGAAAACTTTCAAAGTGAGAGCATAAATTTTGCAAATTCAATAGTTAAATATTTTAAAATATATACAAGTTCAAAAAAAATAGTTTAAAAACTTTCAATTAATTTTGTATTATAAAAATAACATGATATGTTAAAATTAAATTTAGGCAAAACTATGATAAAAATCTAACTTTAGCCTAGTCTTTTAAAAATAATTCATCTATTAATAATTAAATTTCATCCAAATGAAAATGTGTTGTACGTAGTTTTTACTTTACCTATTGACTTAAAAGTTCTGTTTTTTTTGATAAACATTCGAATTTGTTAAAAAAAATTGTGAAGAAATTAATTGATACAACTAACTAGATGATTTAAAAAAAAACAATGATACCAATTGATGAAAAATAAAGAAGAATTGGCAAAGAGTCACATAATTAAGGCAAGGCTAGTGGATGAATGAAGTTGAAGGGGCCCTGGCAAGTGGGAAGTAGTTGAATAGTGAAAATGCATGCATGTAAATATGTAATTATGCAACATGTCAAAATAAATAAAAGGAAATGAAGAATGAGTGAAGAGGTGCTTGGTATTTGGATAGGCAGTACAAAATGTAGATTACAATTAGCTGTTGATTCAGCGTAGTAGGTTTAGAGTTTGAGCCATGAGGACCGTGGTTGTACGCTTTGGCATTGCCTTTTGCTTTCAGTCTGTCAATTTCTGACCCTTATCTTTCAAACCTTCTTGCTCAATTCACTGTATCAATTAGTACTTTAATTTTAAATTATACTCCCTCCCATTGATATCTATTGTCCCATTTGGTTGGGCACGAATATTAAGAGTGGGATGAAGTCTACCAAAAATGTGGTAGTTGAGGTATTTTAATTAATTAAATTAATTGTAAATGTGGTAATTGAGTTATTATAAGAAGTAAAAGCGGGGTATTTTGGTCATTATTTGTGTGAACATGAGATATTTAGGTAAAAAAATCATAACTAAAAATAGAAATGACGCATTTGGGATGAACTTACTCGATAAAAAAATGGGATAATAGTTATGAATTGGAGAGTGTATATAGTGAATTTTTTTTGAAACAAGGTATCTCAACATTACATTTGTCCTTGTTGCATATTCAAAGCATATGTTTTATTTTTGGGAAATTCCACGTGGTAACCCTTAGGTTTTGGGTTTTCCACGTGGTAACCAAAACTTTTAAACAATCCACATGGTAACCTTGAGGTTTACCAAATTGTTCCACCATGACCTTTTTACACATAAAGCGTTAGCAAAACATTAGGAAACATTAATTTCGAAGCTTTAAGGCTATTGTACGCCTATATATGCGATTCATCATTTAAAATGCCATCATTTTCAACCATTTTCCCCAAAATATAAACCCAAACTCTACCATCTTTGGATATGGGGAAAAAAATATGATTTGGATGAAAAATAGTAGATTTGAAGTTTATATTTTGGGGAAAAAAGTTCAAATTGATGACATTTGAAATGGTGAGTCACATAAATATGCATACAACAGAGATAAAGCTTCAAAATTAACGTTTGCTAACGTTTTTATCTTTAAAAAGGTCATGATGAAACATTTACGTAAACCTCAGGGTTACCGCGTGGATTTTTTAAAAGTTTTGGTTACCACGTGGAAAACCCAAAACCTCAGGGTTACCACGTGGAATTTCCCTTTATTTTTTATTAACTTTTTCATTTATTATCTTATAAGCTCCAACTATTTATCTAAAGGGAAATTACACATGACAGCATTCAGTTTTCATGAAATGCCAATGGTAGCACTTTTGTAAGATTTTCTAGTGGTAACATTCAGTTTATACACTATCTAATTGTCGTAGCATTTTCAGTTAATTTCTTGTTAATTTCCGTTTAATTCGTCATTTTCTAAGATTTTTCCACATGTTAGTAACCAATTTTTGCTCTCAAATATTTAATTTATCATCTTTACTTTTGATTCTCCGATTAATTTATCAACGCCTTAAATGTTGTAACAATTATGTAGATATGTTTTAGTGCGTAAAAGGCACCTTTTGAAATTATGAAATCCACCTTTTGAGCTTATAAAATGCGCCATTTTTGTAATGCACCTTTTGAATTTAATAATGCCAATAATTTGAATGAAAATAAAATTATTACAGCATTTAAGGGTGTTGATATATAAATTAATCAGTGAATTAAAAGTTAAAATGGTGAACTAAACATTTGAGAGCAAAAACTAGATGCTACCATGTGCAAAAATCTTACAAACTGAAGAATTAAACAAAAATTAACAACAATTTAACGAAAAATGTTATGGCAGTTAAATAGTGCATAAACTGGATGCTATCATGTGAAAAAATCTTACAAAAGTGTTACCACTGACGTTTTATGAAAACTAAATGCTACCATGTGAAATTTCCCTTTTATAAATTGATAATAAATTATTATTTTTTTCTTTTTACTTTTTTTCTTACTCGCAGCTTCCTTTTGGTTTCCTGTTTTGTAAAATTAGTGGCAAACCAAATGAAACATTTGATTAAGTTAATAGTTGAAGTGTTCAACGGGCAGGGTTGAGCCGGGTCATTTAAAAATGCTAAAGGGTCGTGCCGATTAAAACCCCTTTTGACCCAACCCAATCAGGGGCGAAGCAAGAAATTCGAGTTAGGGAGTAGCACATTAGTTAAATTATGAAAAATCTAAACTGTATAGACTGGAATGAATTTGAATCATAGCAAAAATTATATTTATTAAATATAGTTGAAGCTTTCCTATGAGGCTATAATTACCCTTTTTAAAAAAATTAAGTGTGTTTGACTCTATATTTACCTTTTAAGTTTTTAAAGCACTATTTGAATTAAGATAGCAAACATATAAGCACACATACTAAAAAAAGGATGAATGTGAACCATAAAAGATAAATACACTAGTGGAAAAAATCATAAGGGCTTTGGCTTATTGGCTGCGGGTATAACACATACGCAGCAAATATACTTGATAAAAAAAAACATGTTAAGGGCTGCGGTTTTCTACTCTGTCCGCAGCCCCTATCCTTTTCAAAAAATAAGATACATCAAGGGCTGCGGTTCTTTTTTGGCCCGCAGCAAATACCGAAGCCCAAAAAGCCCAAAAAAAACCCTATGTATCCTGCGCGCCTACTTCCTCTTCCTCTTATATAAAACTCATCTCCTTCTTCTTAAAAAAAAAAAAACCCTAATCCTTCTACATTAAAATACCGGCGGCTATACTTCTTTTCTTAAAACCCATCTCCTCTTCCTCTTCGAAATTAGCTGCTAAGTTCATACACTAGTTTGTGTTATACCCATCTCCTCTTCCTCTTCCTCTTAAAATACACATTAAGATTTTTGCTGTGAAATCTTAATCCTTATATATTTTCGATTAGCAGCAAATATAACACATACCCATCTCCTCTTCCTCTTCCTCTTAAAATCTTAAAACCCTAATTCCTAATTCTCTTTCTTAAAAAAAATCTTAATGTGTATGAAATTAGCAGCAAATTTTCGATTCTTGGTGTTCTCAAGCAAATTTTTGAGATTTTTGTTCGTCATTTTGTTCGTTCTTGGTGTTCCTTATATATTTTCGATTCTTGGTGTTCTCAAGCAAATACCGGCGGCTATACTTCTTTTCTTAAAAGCGATGTTCGTCATTTTGTTCGTTCTTCATTAAACAAGATCTGGATCGAATTGTTTTTTTTTTGTATATTTGTGGGTTTCAATTTTCGAATTCTGGGTATTTGTTAGATCTGGACCGAAATTCTGGATTTATTATTTTTCGAAATTCTGGATCGAATTTATTATTTGTTAGATCTGGACCGAAATTTTCGAAGTTTTGGATTTATTATTTTTTTTTTTTGATCTATCTTCTATTTATGTTTTTTGTGTTGGATCTGTAATTTTTGTTAAGAATGAATGTTATAAATGTTGAATTATTTTTGGATCTGTAATTTATTTTTGTTTTTTGTTTTTCAAGATTTGTTAAGATCTGTAATCTAATATTCGTTCTTGAATTATTTTTTTCATTGTTTTAACATTCTTGAAGAACATGGCATCAAAAAAAAAAAAAAAAGAGGCTTTAAGGGCTGCGGTTTTATAAAGAACCGCAGCCCTTAAAGCCTTTTTTTTTGTTCCTAAAATGGCCTATTGGCTGCGGTTTTTATGACCGCAGCCAATAAAATTTCTCATTTGCTGCTACTCCAAGGGCTGCGAGTCAAAACCGCAGCCCATTATGGCCAAAAAACCGCAGCCCTTAAGGTTTTTTCCACTAGTGATAGTAATGACATTATGATATTAATTAAATTATTAGTTTAGTAAAAAAAATATAGTTAAAATTTGGATTCGATCCATTAAACTTAGATTACAAATATGTTATCCTAATCATTGACCTATAGTAATTTTTGTTATTATTATGCACTCTTTAAATAAGGGGGGCAAAGCCAAAATTACAAATGATCACATTTTCGACAAGAGGGCCAGGCTGTCGTCGGCCCTCGGTGTGACTTCACCCATGGACCTGACCATGGGCGGATTCAGGATTCAAAAGCATGGGTAGCACCATTCATGCTTCACCAACGTGTTGAAATAAATTTTGGCCGAAACTTTTGTTTATAAAATGAGCATTCCAAATTTATATCATTGCTCCTAATTACAAGTTACAAATTCAAGATTCAAACCAAGAAACCCTAAATCAATCACTGTTAGAGCAAGACCCGAATCTCCCTCATGTGGTGGGTCTTCGGGGTGCCGTGATAAGGGTGCGACGAAGAACAAGGTCATTCGATCATGTAGTAATTGATGATGAGTTGAGGAGGCTTGAGCATGGGATGAATGGTGCTTGGCTTCAAGAAGACAGAAGGTGCAGGGGAGGACTCGCTCGGTTTGGTCAAGCCAAGTGGAACCAGTCGAGCAGCAGCTCGAGCCCAACAGCAGGATTGATCCAGTGACCTCTGGATGCTCGCTCGCCCACTCGAGCGGTGGGGCTCGACCCGAGCGAGAGTGCAGACTTCTCTTGCGGCAGTTTCTGTTTTGCGTGTTATGTTATGGGCTTTTTAAGCCATATGTCCTAGGGTCTTCGAATATCACTTGGCATTATAAAAGGGGTATTAGGAGTCATTTAGGGTTTAGGGAGAGTCTAATACACACAAGATAGAGCTAGGGTTTGAGGACCAAAGAGAGTCTCTTCTTTTTGTATTAGATTAGAAGTGTCATCCATTGTTGAATGGATACACTATCTTGAGAGCTTGTTCTCAAGTGTGAGTTGATTCATTGGTTGTAATGTTGATTAAGCTAATGATAAGATACTTTTTGAGGGGGAGGTATCCATAGATACCTCATTACAATGTGTGTTTTGCTTGTCTCTTGTTATTGCTCTGTTTTTCCCTTCTCTTCTTCCTCCATAGTTCCACCTAGAGGGTCCAAGACCTCCTCTTTCAATTGGTATCAGAGCTTGGTGTTATTCCTTGGGGTATTGAGTGGGAGAAGGCTTGGAGATAGGTAAAAGAAAGATGATAGAAGTTGATAAGTGTTTAGATGGTTTGTTGAAGCCATTAGGGTTTGTTGAAACCTTGGGTGAGAGAAAAACAGTAGGTATTCAAGAGATGGAGAGATTGTTAATGGAGTTCTCAAGAGAGAAGGAGAGCTTATTAACAATGGTGGTAGAGCAAAGGCTAATGATTAAGTCTTTGTTATTGAGAGTTGAAAAACTTGAGGGAGCTACTAGGTGTAGTAGCTTTGTTGAGAAAGTACCATCCATGGGGGTTGGTATGAAGGTTGATGATGCTTCATCTATGAGAGATGGGAAAGTCATCAAGAGAAATCCATCAAAGAGGGAAACCGAGTCAAGAAGGCAAGGGTTGAATATGGGGATAGAGTGTGCTTCCATTGCCACAAGAGAGGCCATATTCAATATACTTGCAAGGAGTTGAAAAAGGACCTTAAAAGCTTGAAACTTTTAAGGGAGATGAATGTAACAACCCGCTCTACCGTTGACTGAGTAAGACAGGTCGTCACGGGGTTTACTAACCCAGAGATCTCAAATTTCGATTCATAACTCGTAAAAAGGGTCACAAGGCCTAATACATAACCACAACAGCTAATCTTAAATCCAAATAGCTAAACCAAAATCTAGAATAATCATACAACGTCACTATATAAGTCTAATGTAATCATTATACAACGTCTATTACACACTTACTAAAACCCAATACAAACACTACCACTTCCCACAAACTTAATTCATAAATCTTCCATGTATACTCTATTCATCACCGCTAACCCATCGTTTCCGACTGGTACCGACCTGTAATCAAACTAAAAGATGGAAGCAACAGGGGGTCAGATTAAACTGAATGAGAAGTAACAATCCAAAACACAAAACATAGTAATTCAAAACATAGGTTTAAAAGCAACATCCTTTCCCTAGATCTATGTGCGCACAGGGAGTCTAGTTTGAGAGGTGCCCCATAGCTCTATGACTATGTCGCTCTCGGGTGAGGCTAGTCAATATCTCAATGACAATTCACCTCAAAAACAGGGAGTAGGGAACAATGTTCCTCAACTCCGTCAATGGCCAGCTCGCAGCTCGATCCATTAACCATATCATAATCAACATAATCAATCATATCCAAATCATCATCAATAATAAACAGTTCAAAACAATTTGATGAAAACATTTTCAAAACAGTAGCTTGGCCAAGCCCTTTAAGGGACTGCTACTACTCACCAAGCCATACGCTTCCGATAGCCAAGATCGATGCACTGTAATCAATTAGAGAAGGTCCTTGATGACAATGTATCCTGAAGCATAACAATAAACAATAAATCACTAGCGTGCGCTCGATCGTACTCTATAAACATACATCTAATTACATCTCCTCCTAAACTGTAACTTAACCAAGATTCTATTCTAACATATCTGAATCATTCATAATCTACCAAACACAAACATTTTATCCACATCCTACTCCTTATAATTTACTAATCATCAAGATTCAACAAACTTTACTCTAACAATCGTCAATTTACCATTAAATCAACATTTTTCCATTCTACACTTAAATTAACGATAAAAAGAATAGTCAATCTCCCTATAATCCACAAGTATACCAAAAATCTACTAACTCATCCAAGAATCATCAAATTATTTAATTAATTGCCTTAATCATTATTTTCCAATTAAAAATCAATAATCTTCCAAAGAACCTTATAGGACTTTCAAGAACATCAAATTGAACCATACTTTATCAATACTAAACTTTCCCTAACAAATCCTCGATCTCAACATCAATTAGTCTAGAATCAATCCACAAAGATCCATCTAATTTATCTAATTTAATTAATACGTATGTACAACAAGTCTTGATTATTACTCAAATAATCTTATATTTGCAATAATTCTTGGTGAAATATGGTAAAATAATGAAATGTCAAAAGAAAGAAAAGGAGAACATTTATATAGAAATGGCAAGAAAGAATTAGGCAATTAAAATAAAGCAATGTTACCTTTGCTTACAATTTTCCAACGTAGGGGATAAGAATAGGTGTGGGTTGCAGTACAGCGGGGCAATGTTGAAGACTGTCCCGATTCAACAATTCAAGTGGGATTTTGGGACACGAGGCTTCGAAAATTTCAAAGGAAAAATTAGGCAATTTGCTTGGCTTCGATAAACAAATGAAGGACTGTTTCTACGCAAAATTCAGGACGAAGATCAACTTATTTGGTTTTGTTGCTTCGAAAATCAGATGGATTATGGATGTGTTTTCTTTCGAAAATTGAAGATGGCCAAAAACTAGGATGCGAGGCTTACCATTTTCAGAAGAATGGTGTGAGGAGGGAGAAAGAAGTAGTGGGTTGGGGTCTTGATTTCTCACGAAAATGAAGAGAGAAGACAAGTATTGGGGTTTGGGTTAATTTATTTATTTTTTTATATATATATTTTATTTATTTTATTATTATTATTTATTTATAATCCCCAATTAAATTTCTCGAATGTACAATGAAGAAGCCAACTATGGAGGTTGGTGATGGTGAGAAGCTCAAAGGGAAGAAGAAGGTTCTTCCACTTGAGAAGGTGAAAAAGGCAACACCTTTGGTGAAAGGGGTTGTAGAGAAGAAGGTGCTCCCAAACCTTGATGAGGGTCTTGTGAAGAAGACAATGAGTGATGATGAGGATGGTCATGTGCTATTGGCCAAGTGTGATGATGATGGTGAATGGGTGTTTGACTCCGTACACCCATATCATATTTGTAGAGACAAGAGATTGTTTACAAGGGTGATGGCTTGTGAGCATGAGAGGGTAACCTTACCTAGTGGTGAGGAAGTTGTGGTTGAGGCCATTGGAGAGGTGCATTTGACGATGCACCATGGTATTATGAGGAAGCTTAGGGGTGTGAGGTACATTCCCAAGATGATGAGTAATCTAATCTCATTGAGGAGATTAGAGAGGGTTGGGTACACCATGAAGACTCAAGGTGATGGAGTCTTGAAGGTGGCAAAGGGGTGCTTAGTGCACTTGAAGGGTGTGATGGGCAACAATGGTCATGTGTTGCTAATGAGTAGAGGATTGCATCATGTTAAGAGGGGTGCAAGTCCTAAGTCACTAAGGAGAGTGACATTTGATGATGGTGGCCACAATGATGGGTGGTGCACAAAAAGTGTTGGTGATGGGTTTGGTCTTGAGGGGGAGCCAAGACCAAAATCCTATGTTGATGTGTTGATTGGGGCACCAAGAGTGGTGTCACAAGTTGATGGAGGGAGATTAGGGCTTGAGGGGGAGATTGTTAGAGCAAGACCCGAATCTCCCTCATGTGGTGGGTCTTCGGGGTGCCGTGATAAGGGTGCGATGAAGAACAAGGTCATTCGATCATGTAGTGATTGATGATGAGTTGAGGAGGCTTAGCATGGGATGAATGGTGCTTGGTATTTGGATAGGCATATTACTCTTCTTCCTCCATAGTTCCACCTAGAGGGTCCAAGACCTCCTCTTTCAATCACAAATGTTCAACAAACACCAACACAAAAGGTATATTACTCTAATTCAATAGATATGCACATAAGACAAAACTAAAAGCCAAACCATTCATAAAACGAAACACAATTTTGCATACAAATATAAAATACATTGAAGAATTTCCAACTAATTAACACAAATACAGTTTTTAAATCCATGCAACAATCATCATCAATCCAGAATACCTAAATCAATGGCTAAACAAATTCACAATTGCCAAACCCTAAAATAACCATTAAAAGAACAAGCCTACAAAAAAACTAACGATTTTAATTTTTAAGGGATGAAATACTAAATTAATTATATGAGAGATAAACTTTAAAGATAAACTTACAATAAGTACCCAAGAGGCTAAAAATGGTGGTCCAGTGCCAGTTGACGAAGGCTCGCATCCACGTCGCATAGTACATGAAAGTCTGCTGCCAACAAACGAAAGCTAGGTGCGGTGGCGGGCTGCCGGCAAACGATAGCTAGGTGCGGTGGCGGACTAGCGGTTGCATGGAAGTGGAGGACTTTGAGATTCAATTTAAAATTGGATACTGGGTTTTCAGCTTTTCACTTTTCATGCCTTCTTCACGGGTAGCGCCAGCAGTAAGTCAGAGTATTTATTTTTTTAATGAAATATTAATTTTTAAAGGAATATTAATGTTTTTTCAAAGTATGGAAAGCCTAAACTATTCAGTGTTACAATATAGGTCCGCCTATGGACCAAACCCGATCCGCTAAGACATAATAAATTTTCTTAAGTTGTCAAATTATTTAATAAGTTCTCCAAAATACAAATAGCAAACTTACAAAACCAAGTACAATTACATATTAAGTCTAGGACAATGTTACTACTATAATTACATAATTTTGGTATTAGTGCGCCTATATAGGCTTCACGATTTCCATGTTTAGTAAGCTGGCAAATTATACTAGAGTAAACAATCATATAACGAAGTACTATAAACTTTCAAGTGATATATCATGACCATTCTTATCATCCTCAACTTCTTTATTTATCTAATCACAAGAGTACATCAATTCAATGCGCAAATGAAACTCATCCTCTTGACTACACCAATCTTGCACACATACTAAGGCTTGAACTATTTTCGGCTTTAATGAGCTAAGATTAGGAGATATTTTTTTCCCTCCAATGCTAAATGCAGATTCCGACACTACACTGCTAACTGGAATACTAAGTAAATCTCGTAGGCAAAAAGATCCCTAGTCAATGTTGCTCGACGAAACAAATATGATCGGGTGCCTCAAGCAATGGCGGCCTAGGGTTTGAAGTATGGGATTGCGAGGTTAATTAAAACATCTTATTTCCCATCAACAAGTAACACATAACTTTTTTTTTTTGAAAACGTAAAAGCATAACTTGAAAGACTACAATATAAAAAAAGAAACTCAACATAATTTTAATACTATATAAGTTAATTAATTAAAATGATGAATTTTGATGTTATTCATGAATAACAATCAATGTTATCATACACAAGTACAAATATATATTCTAATTCAGAATTGAAATTATCATAATTCAAAGCAAATTAAATTGAAATTATCATAATTTAAAGCAAATTAAAATTAGTTATAAACAAATAATACCCAAATCATACAAAAATAAATTGATATTATCATTAGTTATAGCAAATTAAAAGTAAACCTAAATTAAATCATACTCAAGTTCACAATATAATAGTTAATTAATTAAATTCTAAATTCTAGTTCAAGTAAAAAAAAACTTCTAAATTCTAATTCATATTTTGTTTTTCAGGGTTTTGTGAAGAGGACAATTGATCGAATCATGATCACCTAAATCCTAATACTCCCTCCAACTCAACCAAGTTTTCTCATTTTCTTTTATGGGTAATTCACTTAAGTTGTCCTATTTCTATTTTTGGCAATGATTTTTTTTACCTAAATACCCCACTTTTACTACTTCCAATTAATACTCAACTACTACCTTTACAATTAATTTCATCTATTAAAAAACCCAACTACCCCCACTTATACTACTCCCAATATCCAACTACCACCTTTACAATTAATTTAATCAATTAAAATACCCTACCATTTCACTCTTAAAAATCATGCCTAACCCAAATGGGACAACTTGGTTGAGTTGAAGGGAGTAGTATTTAATCTATTTTTTGTTATATTGTTGCCTTTATTTGCGTGATAATCAAACAGTAAATCAAAATGGAGGAAGGAGAAACCTACTAATCATCATCCTATTCGTTGTATCCCGATTATAGAAAACTATAGATAGGGTATGGGAAGGGAAAGACGGCGGCAACACATACCCATAAAGAAGAGTGTGGCCAAAAGGAGACCCCGACTCGAGATAGATTAAGAGAAGTTCCTGCGTCGTGGGAGATAAATAAAACGCATATAGACAAAACAAACAAGTAAAAACAATTATAATACTAAAAATGAAAACACTACTACTGATAATAATAATAATAGAATCGAGAAAAAACAAAAGAACAAGAACCCCAAAAAGAATTGTAAGAAGAAATCAGTAGTCTAAAACCTAGATATGACGCCTCCAACTACCTCTATCCCTAGTCAACTTTCATTTGCTCATCCCAAGTTCTCCTAGATCTTCCTCGAGTCCTCTTACCCTTTACTATAATGCTTTCGACTCTCACAAGGGCTTTGAAAATCTTTCTCTACACATGTCCAAACCACCTCAATCTATTTTCGCGTATTTTTCCAAAAATAGGGGCAACTCTTAGTTTGTCTCTAAACTCTTGGTTCCTAATTCGATCCATCAATGTATGCCCGCACATCCACCTCTACATACGCATTGCTTCGTCTTTCATCTTTCAGTAAGTCTCATGGGAGACGGTCTATTCTATAGACGGAATCCATAAAGCCCAGCCCAAAATATAACATAGTATATTTGGGGTTATAATAAATTATTTGGGGTTATAATAACTTATATTTGGGGTTATAGAATAGTATATTCGAGGTTATAATACCTTACATTTAAGATTATAACATAATATAATTGATATTATAATAAAAAAAATCAGTTAAGGGAAATGGATGGCCCAATTTTGTGGTCTATCTTATAGACCGTCTCTTGTGAGATTTTGTGTTCATCTTTTGTTCAAAAAACTTTTTCACGGGCTAATATTCTATCCCGTATAGTAAAGCAGGTCTATTTAAGAAAGACTTGGGTGCGATAAAACAAATTACATTTAGGGGGTGTTTGGTATGTTTATTATAATGGAAAAGGAAATGAATCTAATAAGAGGGTGGAAAGGAAACTAATTGTGTTACTAATTATTGTTGTAGAAAGGGTATTCATGAGCTTTTTTAATTAAGGAAGATGATAAGCTTTTGTTTCCACTAATTCACAAGGAGTAACAAAGTAAGGGATTCAAATACCCTATGATAACCAATTCCATTACTTTTCATATCAAACAAACAAGTAGAAAGGATATTGATTAATTGTTTCCGTTACCTACGTGAAATTTTAGCAAACCAAACATCCCCTTAGAGTGAAATTGAGCTAGCAGACCCGTGAAAACCCAGCTTTGACACAATATTTATTTTGTGTGGAATTGGCCCATCTCTACTTTGGAGCTTCTTGAACTCTCCGAAAGTTCAATGGGCCGAGATTAGGCTAGCAACTATTACATGGGTCATGGAGTATGGTAAGTAGAAGTATTTAACAGGACAGACTCCTATTTTGAATCCTTATTCGGCCTAATTTTAGAAGGATTTTGTAAGGGTCGAGTTGAAAAAGGGCCGGTCAAAATAGTTTCTACGATTATTAATAGGATCATTTACCAACTACAACTTCTAAGTTTACTCAATTTCAAATAAACAGCCGCAAACTTTGTTTATTACCAACTACAGCCTCCAACTTAACAAATATGACATCGAGACAGCCAAAACACCCCATTTAACCCCATTTTTTACCCTTTTTTTGGCTGTTTTGGCTGTCTCGATGTCATTTAGGTAAGTTGGAGGCTGTAGTTGGTAATAAACAAAGTTTGCGATTATTTATCTGAAATTGAGTAAACTTAGAGGTTGTAGTTGGTAAATAATCCTTATTAATATAATAATTCTTCTATGAGACGGTCTCATGTTGGAGACCTCTTGTTGTATTGGGCTTAGTAGCCCATTTAGCAAAATAAAAGAAAATAATTAATTACTTTTAAATTCAATCTTCATTACACCACTTCTCCTTTCTACTCAATTGTCTTCTACAATCGTCTTCTTTGATCGTCTATGTGTATTTTCATTTGCTTGATAGATAAAATTATTTTTATAATATTAAAATTTTAATTTGTGGATGTGCATGGGATAGCCATAGTTTGGTACTAAAGACAATGATGATAATGATGAAAACATGTATGGTGATAGAGATGATGAAATGTCTCCAATTGAAGTATCTACTATCTATATATGTTTGCCTCCATCTCCATGTAGCCCTACAACTTTTAACTTGATTTTCATGACAATTACAACTATGTTATTTTAATTGGATATACATTTCAATTATCTAATGTAGCAGTTATACAAGTATTAGATTAGGCAACTTAAGCTTTAAAATTGGCATTCTAAAGCTTCGAATTAGCTATTTAAAGCTTATAGTTGACATATTAAAGTTTAAAGTAGGATATTAAACTTAAATATTGGATTAGGCATATGGATGACTTTTGACTTCTGCGTATATGGATGACGATATGCGACTTTAGATGTTAAATTAGTATTAAATATTTAAAAAATACGATAATAACTCTCTTACAAAATATACGAAAAATATAATGACTTACAAGTGGTTCAAATTTGACAAATCAAAGAGATTTTATTTAGACTATTAAATATCCATTAAGGAGCCTACACCCATCAGATTCAGAGGGTCTGGGTCTGAAAATTTGAACCCTTAGGGTCCGAATCTGATTTGGATCTTTAAAAACTAAAAGGATCTCTAAAAACAGTGTTGAAAACTTTGAATGTTGATATTAATAACATTAAAAATTGTTGGGCTGAGATTTTGGGTTGGCTGCATATATGTAGCGGACGCATGGAAGATTTATTCTTATTAATATGGAATGAGCTTTAAAAGAGCTTAATAAGGATCGAAAATGAGCTTTTATGAATAGCATAATTGATGGATAATTTAGTTCTTATAAATGAAAATGCCAATGAAATTCATTAATGTTTCTACAATTTTATTATTATAATGATAATAATTTTATTATTATAAATTTATTAATGAAGATTATTAATTTTTAGTAATAAGAATGGGCTGGTTTGGGCTGGAATGGGCTTTCAAAGCTTAGCCCATGTAAAGCCCATATTAGGTTAAAACAGACCCTTATTCAATCCAGTACATAATTGATTAAACCTGGTCCGGTTTGTGTTCTGTCCATTGAATACTCCTAATGGTAAGGTAAGAAGCCCAGCACAAAGGTCATTATTGTAGTCACTTCAATCTAAGTACTGCATGAGCCAAGAGGCTTACAAAATACACAATTTTTACTTAAGACCGTCTTTTGTAAAAACGGCTCTCAAAAGTCTAGTCCAATTCTAAAATATATATTACTAGCTTGAATCCCGTGCCAAGCACGGAAAATTTTAAAAAATTAAATAATTTCTTAAACATAAACAAATTTTGTTTAAATTATCATGATATTAATTTGTTATTTGTTAACTATAATAAATATAGAGAAAATAATATTTGACGTGTGAGAGAAATTAAACGATCAATTTACATTTTCTTATAATTGTAATATGAAGATATTTTTTATGTCAAATATTTTTTATGTCAAATATAAAAGTAGTAACGTTTTATTTTAATAAAAGTAACTTTTTATGTCAAATATTTCTAACTGTCTTTTTTTTTTTTTGCATTATTCTCTTACTTGAATTATTTCTTTGATTCTCATTCTTTAAATGTGATTAACATTTAATGGGTCAAATTTTACTTTGATATTGTTTGACCAATTTTTTATTGCCATAGAATTGAATGTATTTGGAGGGAAAACAATCAACATGAGAGTGACATGTGTCCTTTCTAAATAATGGTTTTAGTATATAGTATAGATATAGTATAGATAGATTACAACTTTAAATATAAATTTGGACTGAACTTTTGAGAATCATCTTTACAAAAGACGATCTCTCAAGAGAGCACCTAACCATAGTTACAATGACGTTGAAGTAGGCTACTTTTCTAAGTCTCTCTCTGGCCCATTTCCTCAGGGCCCGAAGTATGTCAGTCCAATTGTAGGCTTATTACTAACTACTAAGTACTATGAGACAAATATCAACTAGATTCAATGGCAGACTTGAGCAGGCAAATACTCATCAATGAATAAGACATGAGTAGCGCTAAAATTGACCCGATCTGTAATACCGTCCGAAATTAACCTGTATCTGACCCGTTGGTTGACCTGAGGTGCAGTGATCTGTAACTGATCGAAACTCGACTTGATGTTGAACCGTAACCCGACATATAACCGATTATTTTAGACCAATAATCGACCGGTACCCAATTTGAGAACAACCGACACCCGAAATTGACCCGACAATGTGGTTAACCGAACTCGATTTGCGCCCGACCTGTTACAACTCGAACCCGTCTTTAACCTGATATAGGTACCCCCAAAATGACCCATAATCAACACTCGAGATTAACCCGACAATGTGATTGAGCGATATAATTTGATTTAACCGTATCAAATATAATTCAGTTAATAATAAGTTTGATTAAATGAAATCAAGTTTAGTTTAGCTAAAATCATAAAACATATTAAAAGGACTGAGATTAATTACACGTGGCATCTCCTCTATCAACACTGCCACCTGTCGGATAATGATTGGCTTTGGATATTCATCTTTTCTCAAATTGACATTTACTCAAATAGGCATTTAATACAAAAGAATAAGTAAGTAAATAGGCATTTAATTCAAATTGGCATTTACTCAAATAAGAATTTAATTTAAGGAGGTAAGTAATAGGATAATTATTGCATTTTAATTGGCTAATTATTGTATTTTAATTGGTTTACATAAATGGTCAAACTTTTTAAGAGGCAACTTTGTTAATCATACAAATCAACTATCCGGAATGGGAGAATGAGATTTGGTGAATACAAATCAACTCCTATTAAGATATTGACCATACGTTGAAATCATAAAACATATCAAAAGAGTATGTAATTTAATTTAAAAAATAAGTAAGTGTTCATACATATGATATTAGCAATTTTAAAAAGTAAGTAATAGGGTAATAATCTTTGACCATAAGTAAGTAAACTGGCATTTAATTCAAATTGACATTTACTTAAATAGACATTTAATTTAAGGAGGTAAGTAATAGGATATTGACCAAACGTTGAAAAAAAATAATAGGCAAATTATTGCATTTTAATTGGTTTACATAACTGGTCAAACTTTTTAAGAGGCAACTTTATTAATCATACAAATCAATTATCCAAAATGGGATAATGAGATTTGGTGAATACAAATCAACTCCTATTAAGATATTGATCATACGTTGAAATCATAAAACATATCAAAAGAGTAAGTAATTTAATTTTAAAAAATAAGTGTTCATACATATGATATTAGCAATTGAAGAAATTCAAGCCTAAATATAAGATTTCAACGTATGGTCAATATTCTTTACATAAATGGTCAAACTTTTTAAGAGGCAATTTTATAAATCATACAAATCAACTATCAAAAATGGGAGAATAAGAGATTTGGTGAATACAAAAAAATGCAATAATTGTGTTGATTGGAAAAACAACTATGGAAAATTAATATTACAGTATAATAATTATTACAGCATGATGATAATAATAATGGAGAGAAATTTTGTCCATATTTAAATCAGAAAATTAATATCATACGTATTTATATAGCGATGCTAAAAAAACCGTGCGTTGCACGGGTTTCTACACTAGTTAAACAATAAATGCAGGCCCACTATCAAATCTTATCGACTTTATCTTAGGCTAAACCAAATTTTCCTATTAACCGACAACTTAATTAACCGACTACAATTCTTCATTCTCCAATTACAAACGATTTCAACATAAATTAAAGGTATAATAACCATAAATTTCATTCGACATAAAACTCAATTGAATTGGATTTTAATCGACCCGAATTCTAAGAATAACTAAATGCACAACTCAAAAAAAATATAACCGATCCGAATTCAACCCGAACCAAAATAATCTGAATTAACGTAGACCTAAAACCAAAATGACCCCACTTAGTCTAATCGAACTCGATTCGACCTGCAGCGTAACCGATTTGGATCGAATTGTATTAATCGAACCCAATACAGACCTGTAGTCGATTGGACCCGTAACCGAATCGACCCAATTCGAAGTGCGAAATCACATGGAAAAATCCAAACTCGAGAATATCCGAACCCGATGAATCAGACCCAAAATCTAACCGAGTAACCGAATTCACAGCCCTAGACATGAGACAAATCCAATGTAAAAAAATATACATTAGGTTTTTCTATGTAATTTTTTCAAAATATTAGATTAGAGGTTGAAAACAAATGATTAAACAAATTTAAAAGCTATATTATTTATTTATAATATAAACAAAAATTTGAAGCCTTTTCATTTAGAAAATTCTACGCAATTGAGCCTTTTACACGTCTCTAGAACCAACTTAATTCATACTCCTTTCTATTTAGGAAAATTTGCTAAAAATAATCCCAACTATCATTCGGTGGCCAAAAATAATCTCAACTATCAATTATTTTTTAATAATCCCAACTATCAATTATTTTTTAATAATCCCAACTATTCTCATAATTTGTTGAAAACATACCCACCTCTTTCTTATCGGCTAGAACATGTAACTTTTCCAATTTTTTTTTCTTTTTTCCTACTTAACTGTTCAAAATTAATCATTCCCCTTCATTTATTAATCAAAAAAGAAAGAGAAAAGTGAAAAAGTTACCTGTTGCAGCAAGTTAAAAGAGAGGCGGGTATGTTTTCAACAAATTACGAGAATAGTTGGGATTATTAAAAAATAATTGATAGTTGGGATTATTTTTGGCCAACGAGTGATAGTTGGGATTATTTTGAGCAAATTTTCCTTCTATTTATCCAATAGTGTCTCATTTTTTTATTTAGTCAAATTATCCTAAATGTCTCATTTCTATTTTGGGTATGCTCACTTTACCAATCTAGTCTTATTAAACTTAACTTTTTCACACCTTTACACCTACTAACTCTACTATATCCTTATTGAAATTTAAAAACACTATACCTTTTTTTTACATATGGTCCCATTTTACCACCTAAAAAATGGTGAAAGTCAAATGAGATACGTTGGGTGAATACGAGGAAGTAAATGTTATGGGGTCTAATACATGACTTATTTAGTCAAACCCTAAAGTTTAAACCACCCACCTTGGTCCATTCAAAAAAATAACCATCCACTACTCCCCATGCTCTACCGCTAAGTCCGCTACCACCCATCATACCCATGAGATCTATTTACCAACTTTCATTCCACCATTAGAAATACGTGTTGCATATCTCATCTGCAACTTAAGCTTTTATATTCTTACCGTTACTCCCCGAAAATATATCACCCCCCTACTTGTAATCTATACTTAACCAAATATTCCTTCAATTGATTTGAACTCAACCTATAATCCGTTATTCTAAAATTCATTCAATATTATACATACATTGATTTTTGTTTCCCGATAAAACTTGAGCGTCGGAGGGGTCTTCCGGAAAATCAATCCGGGCAAGGCTAATGTTATATTGCAGGAGGTCTCATCAAAGGCAGAATTATAAACACTTTCAGCATATTGACAATTATTCCGACTATAGGTATTTTAAGTATTTTTACACTTTCTCGTTTAAGACCGAAACAATAATCAAGTTTGTAATCAAACAACTCCTTTATTTCTTTTTGTAATATTTTTATCACTTTGTTCAATTGTTAAACCATGTGATTACAACAAAATATCCTTCTTACAAGTCACGGACCACATACCTTATGAAAAACAAAATCAAAACAAAACAACCTTGATATCAACCTAAAACAAGTTTCCTCCCACAACATACTACTAATAATAATAATTAAACAACACCCCTCATAAGAGAAATATATATAATTAAGTACAATTTTCTCTAGCAATACCAATCCTGTTGTTGGGGATATCAAAGAGCACCCTATGATTCTGCTGCTGCATGTTAGCAATGATATTAAGCCCATTTTCAGGAACAGACGCCATAGCGAGGCAGGCAATACTAGTGGAGGTGCTACGAAGCATGAAGTTGTCTTGCTGCAACGTCAAGTTCATGCCTTGGAACATCAATGTTATGGTTGGTATTGTAATGGGTACACTGTAACATGTGTCAAACCCGCCTAGGGATGTTACGTTTGCGCTTCCCATCCGACTACGGAATTCGTCTCGCACCGCCGTGTAGGCCGATAGGACTAGCCGTGTGTACACCGTGCCTGACATACGACATGGAAGAAATTAGTTAGAACAAATTAATAACAATGGAATAAAAACCTTAATTTCAAAGTAGAAATTGGGGCCCTTATCGGCATCATTAAAAATTTTCAATTATAATGTTTTTCATTTGATCTACGAAAAGATAAATTACTTTGTGATTCTTTTATTTGTTGAATTCATTTTGTTTCTTTTTTCACAACAAGTATCACATATATTCTTAAATGAAACGGTCGCACCGTGACACGATGTTATACAAAACAAACTGGTTAATAATATAAGTAAAATTAAGATAGCAACACTGATTCTTAAATACTGAATACCAAGCTCTCCCAAATTGCAATTCTTTTAATTCAATTAATAATGAACATTACATGCTAATAATGTTGGACTTAATTTTTTTAACATTTTTTAATATTTAAGTATAAATTTAAATCTACTAAAATTTTGAAATATGGGGCCCTGGACGTTTGCCCCACCTTCCCTGGGCCAAATACGGCCCTGTATAATATACTTATATTAGCTCGTCTTGTATGAAATCTTCTCACCATGAGACAGACTCATATTAATTAATTTATTTTTCTAAATAATCACTTTTAGTATTGCGACTAATCACTTTAGGACAATAAAAATAATCACTTTATAATTTTCTTTATGGCTTTCACCGTAAAATAGTCTCATTTAGAAATTTGTAGAGTATTTTAAAATAAAGCGGAAATGAGATGGGGAGTTATAATTATAAAAAACCTATAATAAACTAAAAAAAATCATAAATATTTGAATCTTAGGAGAAGGAAAGAAGAAAGAATAAAATAAAGGCATGATAAGTGTTGTTGACAAAATGAGGTCTTAATAAGTTACAAAGGAAAAAAATAGTGGTCCATAAATTAAGGGATGCACAAATAACGCACTCAAACATAGAACAATAAATCATGTAGAAAATGGCGTGAATAGTTATGGCCATCTTCATATGATCTTCACGGGTTTGTTTCTGTGGATGCTTTACGGGCCAGTAATAATGGCAGCACTTCAACACCATTTAGCATATAAAGTTAAGAGTACAGATCTTTTGTAGGACATGCCACAACATGCTCTACCTTCCATTTTCTCCCGTAGTCTTTAAAACTCTTTGATTTTAGATTCTTGTAGGCCACATTTAAGGGTCATACTACCCCACCATGCACTCACTACCCACCAAAAACATATTCTAAATTCATCTTATTTCGTTCGGCTAGTTTTTTGAGAGACCGTCTCTTTGAGAGATATATCTCAAGCCCATCCCATTAAAAGTTAATGCCAGCTGATTGTAGTCTTAATGCCTACTCTTACATTATCCATAATGCTTACTTTCCGTTTTCTTAGTGCATAGTTTCAATATTTTAAATGTCTACTTATATTATTCTTAATGCCTACTTACAATATTTTAAAAAATATCTAACGGATTATTTTATGATTTTAAGTGATCACTCGAGACTATAAAAAATAATCACTTTCAACTTGTATGTAAATGATCCTCTTAAGATTATAACAAGTATGCTTACTTTCCGTTTTCTTAGTGCATAATTTCAATATTTTAAATGTTTACTTATATTATTTTTAATGCCTACTTACAATATTTTAAAAAATATCTAATTGATTATTTTATGGTTTTAAGTAATCACTCGAGACTATAAAAAATAATCACTTTTAACCTATATATAAATGATCCTCTTAAGATTATAACAAGTATATGTTGGTCCATCCTAATAGAATTGATCTTATCTCATTTGAGAATTAATTTGCGATGACCAATTTATTAACTTTTGATTTAGTGTTTAAAACAAATATTTTAATAAAAACTTTTTTGTTTATTTGACCAATCAATAAATCAAAATTTAAAAGTCTTGTTACGGGGTCAAATTATTATCCCGTAATTTATTTAGTCAAATCATAACCCCCACATAACTACCCTAACCGATGATAACCTCCCATGATTATCGCACACAACCATGATTACCATGAACTACCATTAATGAGGTAACCACCTCCACAATATTTCTATAAATATATCATTCATCTACATGATAAAGGTACACAATTCTACTCTCATACAAAAACTTATACTAATTACGTCTATGATTTCCGGTCTGACTTAAGCATCGGAGTGCCCTTCCGGGACATAGGCCCCCGGGTTAGTTTTCCTTGTGGTTGCAGGAACACCCTACGCGGAGGTCAAATCATCTCACTTCCCTTAATTTAAAGGTACTTCCTACTTAAAGTCTATTTTATATATTCGACCGTTTCTTAGCAGAAACAGTTTGGCGCCGTCTGTGGGGACCAACGAACATAAAAGTCGTGTCTCCATCCAAAATGATACTTTTCTTTAATACGTACCAAAGTTGAAATACGATGACGGTTACCTAACCATTGTTGAACTCCATAATCCAACCGTTAAACTCACGTTGTTGGGATAATTTGAAAAATAATATAATCAGTTGGCAATATCTGCCTGATGGAACGGGTTAATTTCCAGAAAGTTAGTATTGTCATTCAATGGTTCAGCAACATTATTGTTAGATGATCCAGATGAAAAAGTTATTCTGCTAGCCTGGAATTTGTTCGTGGGTAGGAAATATCATTAATTACCCTGTGATATAAAAAGCCATGTAAAAATGGGCTAAGATTTTGGATTTACTTTATGAGATTAAAATAAAAGTCTTATGATTTAGGCCAAAAGAAAATGGCGTCACCGGTCTCACAACTGTAATTAAGGTTTGCGAAAATGGGCTGGCTGTCAGCTAAAGGCCCAACTCATGTTTAGCAAAATTATCTTATTATATTGGGCTAAATTGAAAGCCAAATTATTCTTGGGCCAACACATTTAATGAAGATTATTATATTCATTACTCCTCTAATTCAGAATTTTTGGGCTAAATTATTCCAAATGTTTGTCATAATTCTTGGATATAAAAGTTGGATCTAATTGCTTATATTCAAATGTTGAAGGTTAGTTTGATGCACTTTTTTAAAGGGTTATTAGATCCATAGAATGTTTCCAAACTAACTTCAATTGACTACAAAATTCAGTCTCAATTTTGAAGTTTGGTTTGATGTACTATCTAAAGGATTAGATGACCCGTAGAAAGTTTCCAAATTAGCTTCGACTAAGTGGTTTCGGTATTAGTCCACATATTGCCCAATTCAATGTATTTGTTGGAACCATGTATGATCTGATAATGGTTCATACTCTCTACATCAGGATCCCCGGAAAATAACCCACAGTGACGACTGTAGTGGTTGGATTCGGGTATGATCTGATTATGGTTCATACTCTCTACATCAGGATCCCCGGAAAACAACCCACAGTGACGACTGTAGTGGTTGGATCCGGGTACGATCTGATTATGGTTCAAACTCTCTACATCGGATCCCCGGAATACACCTACAGTAACAACTGTATTGGCTGGATCCGGGTATGATCCGATAATGGTTCAAACCATCCACTCGAGAACGAACCATTTGAGGTGACTCACTACATGGAGAAAAATCATCAGCGTCGCCTTCTAATGAAATGCTACATAAAGGATGCAAATCTTTGACTAGTATTGACCGAATGAAGAATATATTTTATCAATCTGATGATCTTCATACGGCTATACTTGCTTTTATTCATCAACGTATATCGGGTGTTTCGTATTTGTTATATTCATGGGTAATTATGAAAGGTGATTAAGTATGATATTGGCATATATTAAAAGAATTATTTATTATACCTACGTGGGAATTCAACACTTCACCATTCTTATTATATTGGGTCTTACTTATATATGGTTATCAATGAAGAATATATAAAGTCATTTGAACTTTCACCTAGTATGAAAGTCATTTATTATTATTGAAGTTCCGCAACTTGGATTTTATTTGTCATGTTGTGGAATCATCTAAGCTTTCACTTAGTTTGAAAGTCATATTATTATTTAAGTCTCAAAATGATTGATTTTGGGCGATATTCATCTTCATTATTAAACTTTCACCTTGTTTGAAAGTGGGATCCGTGTGAGTGTCACCTAATTGATAACTCGGACTCTTATTTAGCCCCAAAACGAGTAATTTTGGGCGTATTTGTCAAAGTATTCATAGCGAGTATCACCTAGCTTGATAACTCGATCACTTATTCAGTATTCAATATTCAGTATTGAGTATTCATCAATGTTAAGGATTCACCTAGATCTAAGTCCCGGGTGATTGGCGGCTGGGCAACGCGGACCTATGTCCGATCAATATTCAGCAATGCGGACCTAAGTCCGATCCATATTCATCAACGCGGACCTATGTCCGATCAGTATTCATCTTCAAAGGATTCACATAGTATGATTCCTTATCTAAGTCCCGGGTGATTGACGGCTGGGCAATGCGGACCTATGTTCGATCAATATTCAGCAATGCGGACCTATGTCCGATCCATATTCATCAATGCGGACCTATGTCCGATCAATATTCATGTTCAAGGATTCACTAGTATGATTCCTTATCAAGAAGTCCTAGGTCATTGACTGCTAGGCCAAATCGTCATTCAAGTGCAAATTCCAGATCATCATATGTTGCTCTAAGGTTGTATCATCAAAAGTGGTCCAAAGGCCAAATATTTATTATTCATGGGGCTTCAACCAAGCATGGATTCATCGAGGTATATTTATTTTCCGCATAAAGACTGATGCCCTCGCTACATAAAATTACCTCCTCTATCACTCTTCATGCGTGGGGCTAATGTTACGGGGTCAAATTATTATCCCGTAATTTATTTAGTCAAATCATAACCCCCACATAACTACCCTAACCGATGATAACCTCCCATGATTATCGCACACAACCATGATTACCATGAACTACCATTAATGAGGTAACCACCTCCACAATATTTCTATAAATATATCATTCATCTACATGATAAAGGTACACAATTCTACTCTCATACAAAAACTTATACTAATTACGTCTATGATTTCCGGTCTGACTTAAGCATCGGAGTGCCCTTCCGGGACATAGGCCCCCGGGTTAGTTTTCCTTGTGGTTGCAGGAACACCCTACGCGGAGGTCAAATCATCTCACTTCCCTTAATTTAAAGGTACTTCCTACTTAAAGTCTATTTTATATATTCGACCGTTACTTAGCAGAAACAAGTCTTAAAAAAGCCAAAAATTTAATTTATCAAACACAACATAAACCAAATTAAATAAATGGAATATAAATATAAAAAATCAATATTAGTAATATTACCAGAATCAATAACTGTGCCAGCCCCAGTGTTAGGATTGAAGGCCAAAGCCTGAGGAGGAATGTCTACAGTTTTACGTCCAACTTTAATACCAATCAAGTTTACATAGTATAGTGATGGCCTTTTTGGGTTCTGAAGTAATTGTGTGTAAGGCATCTTTTTGGGTTGGGCTACTGGGCCCAGTCTCAACGATCCTGAGAAGTTGGATGATCTAAAGCTGGGCAAACAGTACGAAAATGTGGATTGATATAGGGTTTGGGTTTGTGAAAGGAGTGATAATGGGCCTCGGCCCAGACCCAATAGTCCTTGGGGTGGTACGGATGCTCCGGTTGTCGTCTGGATGCATCCGAACACGTAGTCTGGGACAGGGTCTTGGGCTAGGGCTATGGTATCTTGTGAGAGGGCGGCCGCTATGGTGGAGCCTCCGTAGGTTTGGTTGAATGTGCACGAGTTTTGTAAACAACCCGAATTTAATACCTAAAACAAAGAAAAGGAAATTTTGTTATTAACTGTTAATTACTACATATTAGTGATTCATTAGATAAGTATGGTTGACATACTTGACAAAATTAGTAGTTTTGTAGTACAAATTAGTATGAGTCTAAGTAACATCAATTCTTCCTAGTGTAAATTGGTTAACTCATCAGAAAAATACGTTTAAGTGTAGTTAATATAATGTATATTAATATGATCCATAAACTATTTTAACCGTACTTTTAATGAAATGTTGTCAATATTAAGATCCATTAAAAAAACATAAACCTTTAAACTAATAAATAGAGTTGTAATTTTCAACTCAATTTATTCAGATTAGACTTTTATCAATGAGCTATGATACGTAGACAATATTGTAAGCATTATAGTAATTTATTGGGTGATTTAGTGGGAATTTGGGTTTATTGGAAATTTGGTGGAAGGCACATTGGGTTTGAATTAATATTAGGAAAATTTACTTTATAACAATTTCATCTTTTGATTATTTTTAAAAAATCCGACTTTTTGCCTTTGTTTTCTTTTATAATATACCTTCCTAATTTACCTGAACAACCGTTAATTTCGAATTCTTAAAAAAACAGAACAGAAAATTTACTTTTAAAAATCCGATCTTTTGCTTATTCTCTTTTAAAAATCCCACATTTTGTTTGTTCTCTTTTAAAAATCCGACCTTATACTTATTCTCTTTTAAAAAATGATGAATTTTCAAATTTAACCAATCACCGGTAAAAATGTTTAATAAAAAAACAGAGGCAAAAAAAAATCAATTTTAAAAAAATAATCAAAATGTAGATTTTTAAAAGAGAACGAGCAAATGTTCCCAATTTTATAGAAAACGTTATCATGTGCTAAAGTCACATTACACAAATGAGAGTTACTGTTGTACTTTGGTCCACTTATATTATTTGTATATTTTATACTTGTATTAAAAATCACAAGTGAAAGGTACAATTGTGTTTTGGTCCCACTGACTCTTGTTGGAGTATAGTGTATACTCCAAAAACTTTGAATCTTTTCGTTTCTTCTCGTGAGCTCAGCTATGCCTATCACATTTTTCAATTTCATAATAAATTTTGTCTCCTTCAGTTTTCATCTGATTCGTTTATTCAAGTACTTACTTAAATGGAGTATTACATTTTGATAACAACATAAAGTAAATTCAAATTTTCGTTAAAAAAAAAGTAAATTCAAATATTAGCATTTAATGGTTGATTATCTATCATTTTTTATTAGAATATTATTAGAATTTGAAGGGTAACTAGAAGTTGTTTTGATAGTCACTTTCTCAACGCCACTATATGCATTCCATTTATTTTTTACACTATATTGAATTCTTAATTTATAATATATATTATAGTCCATTAGAATCTGTTTAATTCATCTTAAAATATAAAGATTATAATTATCGAACTTTCTACAATTTTTTATTCTATTATATTGACTTAATTATTTAAAATATAAGATTATATTGACTTAATTATCAACTTGTTCCTTGGAACTAAATGATACACTTATATTGTAAAGTACTTCTATTAATTAGTCAATATTGTTTTACTTTTTATTTTTTATGTAGTAAAAGTAAGCATACTAAGTGAGACTTTATTCGTCACCTTAATATGAAGTACTTATATCAAACTTTTATAACTTTTAATTATTATATATGCAATTAAACATATTAAGAATTAAAATAGTGTAATAAATACCGTGAAAACAAGAGGTATTACTAGAGGTGTTTATCTGGTCGATTTCGAATTTGCCGTTTTGCGACTGTTCAAATCGGTTCTTGTGTCAACATATTAGTTAATGTTTTTCATGATGTTAAAGTCATTTTGAGGTCGAGCTTAGTTATAAGGTCAGTAAATATCAGATCAATTAGTTTGTTTTGAACATATATTTAAACTTAAAAAGTTTAATAAATGATTAATACCTGTTGACATTGAGGGGTCCCACAAGCAACACCCTTAAAGGAAGTAGATTTATCAGGGGCAAAAAGGGTAGAACCACAACCTTGACAACCATTACAAGGCAACCAAGCAGCATCACTACTTGTATCCAATGCCATTAAAAATGTCTGTGCTGGTGTCCCAACATTCACCCTTACAATGTACGTCGGGCTTTGTATCAACTGTCTAGCCCAAGCCACCGGTGCTACTGACTTTCGGGCCACAAGGCTGGTCAAGTATTGGGACCGGGCCTTATCCTCAATAAGAGTTTGTATCACACTCTCTTCCCATGACATTTTCTTGGGCTTAAAAGGTGAGCATGGGCTTGATACATGGAACACTTTTAGGGTGGAGTCTTTGTCTGATGGGAGGTTGCAATAGTGGTTGGGCCGGGCCAGCCCGTGTTGGGAGAATGAGAGAACTAACAAGAAAAGGAAACACAAGTGAAGAGACTTCATAGCTAGCTAGATAGCTTTGTGTTAATGGGGGTATGAAGAATGAAGTATGAAGTGATAATGTAAGTGAGGGTTGTGAGTGAGTATATATAGTGATGAAATGTGGTACAGCCAGTCTCCAGAGAGACCATCTTTCTGAGTGACGTTTCTCAGGCCTAATCCATTAAAACTTAATGCCTATATTTACTCTGCATTTTCCCTATTGGGCCAACCCAATTAAAGATGATCTCTCAAAAAGACTGTCTCTTACAAGAATTTGTGAATGTGGTATTGAAAAGAGAGAGAATGAGTGAGTGAGTGAGTGAGAGTGTGAGGTGGGTTCAAGATAGTAGATAGTGTTGTGTGGTAACAGACTGTAATCCATTTTCTATGTTTCCTGCTATGCTACTTTTGCCCATAGTTGATGCTTCATTCATTAGTTGTAAACTCTTATTAATGAATCTATATAATTTAGAATGAATGTTTGTTACTTGGACTTGTATTATAATTATATCCAATATGGGCCCCGGTTTATGAAGCACATTGTGTGCAACTTATTGGGGCATAGAAAAATATCATCACTCTTTTCATTGTATTATATCTCTAATTTCTCTCTAAAATAAAGTTTAACAACTATATCTCCATATTAAAGCGATATAAATAGTGAATTTAACACCGAAAATCTTGAGGTAAGCATGTTAGTCTCCCTAGCAGTACTAGCCTTCACTAGTGGAAAAAACATGATTAGTTGCGGTTTTCTTGCCAATATATGCTGCGGTTTTGAACCGTAGCATTTGTAATAGCAGCAGAAGAAAAAACCGCAACAGATGAAAAACTACTATTTGCTGCGGTTGTATGAAAAACCGCAGCCTGTATTAATTTTTTTTCCATTTTATTGATGCATGTTCTTCTTCAACTTATACGTTCTTCAACATAATTAACTTGTTCTTCAAATTATATGTTCTTCAACATAATAATGAATAATAATAAATTCGAAAGAATACCGAACATTAAAATCAATACATTGAACAAAAATCAAAAGAATACATTAAAAAGAATAAAAAATACATTAACAATAATTAAAAGACTATATTAACAATAATAAAATGACTGTACTTAATCTTGTTCTTCAACTTACAATCAAAAGAATATTGGGCATGAATACATTAAACAAAAATCAAAAGAATATATTAAAAAGAATACATTAAAAAATCAAAAGAAATAATGAACTTTATATTATCTGCTTCTTGTTCTTCAACTTTGCTCTTAATGTTCTTCAACTTGTTCTTGTTCTTCAACTTGTTCTTCATCGAATTTATTATCTGCATCATCTACCAAACATTAACTAAAATGATAAAGTTCATTCTATATTAAATGAAAAAGTTCATCTACCAAAAGAAATAATGAAATTTATAACGAACAACAAAAACGTTTTTCTCAACAATAAAAACCGCAGAGATGAATTGAGTAATGATTGGGAAATTGATGTTGAAAGTGAACAGTAGAGACACAAAGATAGAAAATCAGATGAAAATGAGAGGTAGAACTTGGAGGAAGAATAAAAAACGCTTCGAGAAGTTGAAGAACATTAAGTCTAGGGTTTTTAAGAGGCGGGGTTTTTAAAGAGTGAGAAAAACACGCTTAGGGTTTACTACAAAGGGCGGTCAATGCACAAAACCGCAACAAATAATAATGTTCCAAATTTTTTTAGATTATAGGCTGCGATCAAAGCAAGAACCCAGGGTTACTGGGTGGATTCTTTTAAAAGTTTTGGTTATCACGTGAAAAACTCAAAACCTCAGGGTTACCACGTGAAATTTCCCAAAATTAATTTTTCCTTCATTATATGCCAATGACATAGGCTCAAACTAAAGTTAATCACAATGTAGGCTAAATCTACATAAGCCCAAAACAATGGAATATACTACAAAGCTAGTAACCCTAAAGTAATGAACATGATCACTTAAACCTAATTATGGCTATAAGTGATTAATAAATTACAATTTTGAATTGTAAAAATAGATCTTAGATGTGTCAGGATGTTAGGTACAACCTTTCTTAAACCACATGTGGAATGTCATTGAATTTTGTAGTCCGATTAGATGCCATCTGATCTCAGTAAATGAAAAATTCTCGGCAAATTCAGGTTATAATATAGTGCTATTTCCTCCGTTTTAAATTGCTACAAGTATTTAAGGTATGGTTTATTATTCAAGCTTATTTTATGTATTACGGTTAATATGTAACAAAAAATATAGTCAAATGTGATCTTGTTTGAATCATCTAGTTGCATATTTTTACAATATTGAATTTTAAAGATTTTTAATTATGCGATAGCTCAAGATATTAATGGTCAAAAATGTTATTATTATTATTATTATTGTATATAGTAAATTAAAAAGTTGTATTTGGTACACTCAAGCACCAATTACACTTACAAATAAAATGTTTTTTTTTTGACCCATACAAATAAATTACAATTTGGGCTTAACGGTTTTCGGATATTTGCAGGTCCTATCCTTGAAGACCCCTCTGGAGCCAAAGGACTCTTATGACCGCCATTTCCTTATGGGTATGAGACGCCGTCGACCTTCCTTCCCCGGACCCTGACCATAGATTTTTATCTATGTGCGGGAACACTGGGTATGATGATGATGATGATGACAAATAAAATGTTATTATTATTGTATATAGTAAATTAAAGTATAAAATTAGATTAATATCTAAATTATTTTATAATAAGTTAATAAATTAAGATGGAAGAATTAATTGAATAATCCCAATTGCAATAAAGTACTACCAAGTTTCATAAGCAGACAAACATGTTCTGAGATTTTGGTACATCAATAGTTTGTTTAATTGTATATTTGTATAACCAGCCTTTTATTCGCATCTCGATAAATTGTTTATCTGCCATTCAGAATTTAACAATGTGATGGCAAAGGAATAAAACTACCAGAGTTTTGGTGAACACTTCTAAATCCAAATAGGACGACGTATCCATGAAATTAAACATAAACTAAATTTTATATGTTGGAAAATTTACTCAAAATAATCTCAACTATTAGCTGTTGGTCAAAAATAATTCTAACTATCAATTATTTTTTAAAAATTCCAACTATTCTCATAATTGTTGAAAACATACCCACCTCCCTTTTAATAGGCTGCAACAAGTAACTTTTCCACTTTTTTTTCTTTATTTTTTGATTAATAGATGAATGAGAATGGTTAATTTTGAACAGTTAAGTAAAAAAAACAGAAAAAAGTGGAAAAGTTACATGTTCCAACCGGTAACAAGGGGGTGGGTTTGTTTTCAACAAATTATAAGAATAGTTGGGATTATTAAAAAATAATTGATATTTGGGATTATTTTTGGCTAACGTGTGATAGTTGGGATTATTTTGAGCAAATTTTCCTTATATGTTTGTACTGTATTTATTTTTTTATCATCTTTTAAGTTTTTGTTTTCTACGTTTAGTGAAATCAGATATGTTACTAGTCAAAACATTTTGTACTTCAATGAATGAATGTTTTTACAACTTATATTGTTTTTCAAGGGCCCCATTACTATTTTGCTGATGATATATCTTTGAAATTGGATATGTAAGTAATGTCACAGATGACCCTGATCATAAATTGTGGGCAAAATTATCATTTCTAGTTTGCAAATGATAACTGAAATATCCTCTTCCAACTTCCTAAAATTGTCCACACATAGCTTTGTAGTTGTCAAACTTCTAAAAATACAAGCTCAACTCGGTAAGAGCTCTCCTTAATTACTTTGTAAAATTAGCCAAATTATCATCATCATCATACCCAGTTTATCCTGCTCATAGAGAATCTATGGTCAAGATTTAGAAAGGGAAGATAAATAACAGCTCATACCCATATATGAGAGTGCGGTCAAAAAATCATCATACTCAACATACAGATTAACTACTCGTCAAATCTATGAGTCCTTTTTTATACTCTTGAATACAAAAGTTAAAATGCATGAAATTGCCATCAATATTAACCTTATGAAAATTATTAGGCTGAAATCTATATGTTTTAAATTTTACTTAAATGTAGATGAAAAATTCATTTATTCAAAAAAAGGAACTACTCCGATAGGGAATATGTTGATCTTTATGGTCAAAATCATATACTATAATAGTTAATACATAAATTCTTACTTGAGACCGTCTTTACAAAAGACGTTTCAAGATTGGGCCAACCCAATTTAAATTTTAAAAAATAACTAAATTTTCTAAACAATGGTTTTTAACTTCCATTTCTCAATTTTTCTTATTTTCTTTCCTGACAAAATTACTCATCTTCCTCTCTCAAACTCCATTTGTGGTTTTCAATCTCCATCTTCCTCTCTTAAACATCCATTGTTGTTTATTTTCTGCCTACATTTACAAAACCATCAAAGTTATGTATTATAGTTCATCATTTTCGTTTTTAAAGCATTCATTTTCAATTTTTTTTGGGTTGATTGTGTTGTATATTAGTTGGATTTACAATTTTTTTTGATTTTTTTAATTTAAGTTTCATCAATGGTATAAATAGTGATGTTGAAAAAGACAACAATGTCTACTGTGTAGGGAAATTAATAAAAGCAATTGTGGTTATAACATAATATATTGACAGTTATAACATAATATATTTTGTAATTATAACATAATATATACAGGGTTATAACCATAATATATTTGGAGTTATAACGTAATATAGTTGAGGTTATAACAAAATATATAGTTGCGGTTAATAGTTTTGGGATTATAACATACAATATATATTTTTTGATAGAGTAGTTTTCTATAGTTATTTTTTTAGAATAAAAGTTTTTCTTTTTAAAAAACAACAGCTTTTTTAAGGAAAGTGGGCTGAGCTCTCAAAGCCGTTTTCAAAAAAAAAATCTATCAAGAGAGTACCAGTAGTTTATATTGTTAAAACTGAAAAATTAAGAAAAAATAATTCAGATGGAAATATAAATTATGATAGAATATGTAACATATTCTGAAATTTAACCATTAACTTGAAATTTTAATAGAGTTATTTGACATAATATAATAGCTAAACAAGTTTGAATCTTCTCATACACGTCGTCTTATTTCAAGTTCAATATTTAATGTCATAAATAAAAAACAAAAATGGCATGCATAGGCCAAAGAGTCCCGAATAAGATAATTGTAGAAAAGGAGGTAGTCCTACAAAGAAGGGCATAACTTAATTGGAAATGCCATATGCATGAAGTATGAACATTGTCACCATTACCAATTACCATGGCTGTCGGTAGAAGCATGTTTAGAAAGAAAAAATGTTTGCTAACTTTGGTCCCTTCCACCATTAGAGACATCATTTCCTCCTTACCATTCCTACATACCTTTAGCTTCCATTTTTTGCTATTTTTCTACAATGGTAGGCCATCCTTACATAATTACAATAGGCCTTTTGTTTTCTTCTCCACTTTGTTTCGTTCTTTACTCAGACTGTTTAAAAATTTGCTCGAAAATAAAACATTCTTACAAATATTAAAGAGAAAGGTGACTCGAAAATGATATACTTGTTATGTTTTGACGAGAATGAGTGAAGCATTCAACGCTGCGTGCCCATACACCCGCCTCACCCAGACGACACAATCCCTACTTGAAAGATGCGTAAAAAAACACTTGACTAGCTCTCAAATTTACTCTCTTACGTCTATAGGAGCACATACTAATCTTCACAATTCGACAATGTAAACGCGATAATGGGATAAATTCGGTACTACATCCAAAATCTTAGATCTTTTGATTATCTAGTTAAGCCATCTCCATAAGAAAACTCAACCTTGAAGGCAGCCCTATTATAAGAATGAACTCTAAAGAGCTCGAACATCCAGAAAAAACGCAGTATACTCGTAATCAATCAACAAAATTCAATGACTTACTATAAGATACTATCATGAATGCTCCAATTCAATTTTTTGTCACATAACACCACAAAATATTCATTGTGAGAACATCCAGCCTCGTATTCACAAGCGATAAAAGGAAGTTGTCTTGTATATTTTTACATCTCCTACAAGCAGAATCCTCCCTTTAGCCAGCCCTGAATGTGAATCTTACTTTGTGGTGGAGGTAACATGTTGTCGAGGTCAGAAATATTCACCTGAAGACCTATGTTTCTGTGTTAGCTGGTAAACCGTAAGATTTGTCGCTCCACACGTATAAAGTTTCTGTGTTCATCAGTTGACGCTGCAATGTGCCTAGCTCTTGTCCCAGTTTGGAATGTTGGCGGTAGCTTCATTCACCATGGTAACCAGAGTGACCTGCCAATTACAGAATTACACGGTCGTTATCTAAATTATCAAAAGCACACAAAAATAATCAACTAATTACATAGTATTGGGCTTTCCAAGAATATAACGTGTTTTTTCATTCGAAACGCAGCCCCTAACTGTTGGCCTTTTAAATTTAAAAGATTAGAACACTGGAGCTAATCACATATGCTACTAAGCACAGACGGCACTGATAGCAGCACATCAAGAGTTTTACAAATTCAAAAAGAAATACAAAAGGTAAACTAAGCTGTTTTTATATGTAACTGACAAAAATTTATTAGCACAACAGAAATCACAAAACCAAGAAAATCTAATAGGTGACAGAATGCATGGAAAGATCGCTGGAAGAACCATTGCCATCTTTGCAAAATAGCTGACAAGATCACTCAATGAACAACAGATCTAAGAAGATGAAACATTTTTGGAAACTTAGTAAACCAACATATCAACATCAACTGCTTGTTTTCTCCAAATCCCCTTCCTCATATCGAAACGAAAAATGATTTCAGCTGATATTTGACGGGACAACAAACTGCATCACTGCTATTATTGTTGCATCACCGTGTCGTTATTGCAATTATGACTGTCACCGCATTTTTCACTATGCTTCTTCACTCAATAATCCAACTTCTCCCTAATAATTCAAATAATCATATACATAATGGCTTGATTGAGGAAAATATATAAAAAAAAAAAAAAAAAAAGACGGGTCGGTGCAGATCCAACGTACTTTTGGCTTTGCCTGACCCATCAATTATTATTAAACTGGCCTACCAGATCCAGCCAGTTAAGAAATTGACCTAATTCGCCCCGGATTGCCCCATTGCACAACTCTACTTTTAATGTTAAAGGTAATGTTAATTTTATACTTCGGTGAACGATTGGCTACAAACAAGAATGTGATTGTCAAGTTCAAAGTCTTAGAGGCTATGTACAGATGAAAATTGATGACAAACATTGCTACATAACCAACTAACCACATGTCATGCTTCTGTATTTTATGAGAAGATATTCCCATGTTTTTGATTTAAAATGAAGTGTCAACAGTTCAGTGAATACTTGATCCTTCAGTAAAGTGGGATTTTGCAACTAAATCAAACAACTAAGTACTAACAATGCATTTGCAACATCAAAAACATAACAATGAATGACCCGCAGAAAGATGTAGAAAAATAGATTGACGTTTCTTCTCATTATGCAAGGCCGCAAGGGTAGGAGTGGAGAAGGTAGGAAAAGATGGTACGAGTACGGCTCTAAATGTATGTAAAGTCTATACATTTCTATCAACGGTGACCAAGTGGTTAGAAAATGAGCAAATAAGACAATTATGCTAACAAAAAACTAATGTTCTAAAGAGGAAGAAATAACAAAAAAACGAGTATTGTACAATACTGGAGGCTAAATTGAGGTAGTGAAAGAAACACTTGACATCTTTCATAGGACTGAAAACATTTTGGCGGACGATACAAATTAGCATTTACTCTGATGAACTAAATAACTTGGTTAGTCTTTGAAACTACCAGAACGTGAAAGCTTTTAAAAAAAACTACACCTTTATATTGGTAGTCAAATTAAGGTCACATAATGATGTTATTCATGAACAAGGAACCCACAAAACTTTCATAAAAAAGATCTCTGAATAATGAATCATAAATAATTAAATATTTCAAGAAAATTTGTTAAATATATTCGCAATTCTCCACCCACTCAAAATAATCCCTAGTATAAGGTAATTCAAAATAATCCATACTTTTGAGGTATATTTCTCATAATTATTGGGAGTATGTTTTTACTAAAACAATTGGGATAGTTTTGAGAAAAAAAATAATGTTTTGGATTATTTGAGAAGGCTACTCCTATGGTTTAGATTAGAGGCGTTCAACACAGACTAAATGATCCTACGTTTACCCGATCTTATAAAAAAAACCCAATTTGACCCGACTTCAAGAATAAATTTATAATTATGTAAAATGCAAATTGGACACAAAACCCGACTAAAAACCAAGTTGAAACACCTAATCCGAAATTGATCCGATGACCAGAATGAACACCTCTAATATAAATCTTTAAGTTAACCAATACAAAGAGTGGATGAGTCATAGTATTAGTTAACAAATTTTCCAATAGTGTCTTGACAAGACCATAAAACAGAAATCAAAGTACCAGATCACTAATTTTCCCGTAATTCTACAACATAAAAATTAATCTTCTAATTATAAGCTTCCAATATAAACAAACCACGTTTAAATTTTAGAAACAAAAATTAATATAAAATCACCAAATCATCCCAAGAAAGGGAAAAGATCCACTCACCACACTTTCAGGAACTCCTGGAGGAGGCAGAGTATGGTTCTTGGGTGGTGGTCCACGCAAGTATGACCTCTTATCAAATCTCCACTCACCAATTTTCCCATATGTGAGCTCACCCTATCATGGAAAACAATGTCATATTTTGGGAGTAGATGAAAAAGAACGGGAAACAAAAAACAGAATTTACAACAAGAGACTTTCATTTCAAGTAAATCATCATTGATGAAAAGCAAATTTTACCTTCATGTTGTAATCACATCCATAAGTGTAATGAAGAATAAACTTGTCTTTAGTTGAAAGATCCCATGGAGGCTGAAAATTAAAAATTATTCAATTTGAAATATTTTGGCAAGTTTCGATGATGTTTTAGTAAACAATGACATACCTGGAGCATGAAGTCATTTCGAAGAATATGCTTTACCCCGTGTAAAGCAGATGCAATAGCATATGCATACCTGTGCCAACAATATAAATATTGTGGTCATTGCTTAGACGGACAACAAAACCCAGGCAGACTCTTTAACAGAAATGTCCCTTACATTTCTAGTACCCATCCGAAAGCTTTATCAGTCTCAGGGTCCTCTTTCATTTTCAACGACACATTCATCCATGTAGGTGCAATATCTGCAAGTAATTCCTGGATTACCCAATCAATAAGTAAGCTTAATTTTCTTTATAAATAAAGTCAGGGAACATAAATAATCAATCACATAGAGAATATGGTTTAGGCAAAAGAAACAATGTCAAAGAAAAGATTACCTTTTTAATTATCACGGGAGAATTTCCGATTGGATCAACATTTGTGATTGGGCCATTTTCCGCAGGATAAAACTTCCTAACAATATTTTCATGCTCAGCAGGCTTAATATAAAAAAAAGGGTAAGCAGCGGGAAGTTCTCCAAGAGCTAAATTAGGCAAAGGCCTTAAAAATATATGATCAGGTTCCGCCATTAATACATAGCTGCAAAGTAGACGAATATGATATGAATATATTGATATTAATATGCATATTCAAACATTAAAAATTCAAATCTTACTCTTCCTCAATTGGAGCCTTCACAAGCCACTGAACAAAAGCCCATGGTCTATTTAACACAATATAACCCTGAGAAGGATATGCAATGATAAATTAGAATGACTCATTGAATGTGCACAGGAAGTAAGACTACTAATGATCATCGAAAGCAGCAAAAATAGGCTCAAATTTCAAAATATATTCATATTTGAAATTACAAAGAATAAGAAAACTTGAAAACTAGAACAGAAATTCCTTAAAAGCTGCATCACAATTTCTGCATAATTAGAACTATATACGGTTTATGTTAATAGAAGACAACTCTTCATAGAATTTGTCCTTGAGAATATACAACTGAGAAACAGGAGACTGGTTTCAAGACATAATAGCTTGTGTTATAACATTCATCTACTTTCCGTAAAAAGGGTTGGAAGTGTGGAGGGGCATGGCAGAGATGGTGTGCCAATGAAAATTGTATAATATTAGAGGGAAAAACTAGAAGTTTGGATATTTCCACCGAGAAATCGTTTTTCACAGCATGAAAATCCTCAATATAATAACTCAGAAAACTGAAAGAACACATTAAGCAACTTCAAGGACAATATTTCCGTACAATGATATTGCACTATCAAGCAGATAAGATATAAAGAATCGGCAAACCAACTTTTCACAATAACCAGCAGCAGGGATTTGTTGGCTTCAAATTAAAACAGGAAGGCCAACTCTTGACTATAACCAGCTAGAGGAATTGTTTAGCTTCAGATTATTTCTCTCATTGCTAGTCCCCAAACCACAAAACAAAAACTCACCACCTCAATAAGAAGAAGGAAAATTTACTTCTAAAAATCCGACCTTTCGATTATTTTTGAAAAAATCCGACCTTTGGCCTCCATTTTCATCTAAAGTCCAAAATTACCGGTTACCTGATGTTTTAAAAAATTACCCACCTAACCCATTAACTCCTCCTTCCCTCATTTACTCCCCTCCTTCCCTATCAGTTAAACATCATCTCACCAAGTATTCTTCAGTCTTCACTCCTAACTCCTTATTTCTAAAATTAAAACCCAACATTTAACTTCTGACCTTCTCCTTCATTTCAACTCATCTCCATTTTCTCACCATGTAAGATTGATCTAAGTTTTTCCATTGCAATTTAGTTCGCCTTTGAAATGAAGCTTCTCACAATTCATTCCTTTTAAATTTGTGAAATTCGCGCTAAATTTCGGTTAAATTTTGTTGAATTTGTATATATTAGGTTCTCTTAATTCTAAATTGGTGTTTGATATATGTATGTGTTTGTTTCAATTTAGGGTTTGTTCCTATTTTTGAGTTTGATTCCTTTATATTATTGCCAATTAAGTGACTTTGTGGTGTTGCGTTTGTCTTATGATGATCAGTAACATCAAAGGTAGAAAGAATGAAAAGCATAACATCAGTAACATCTTTAGAGGTTCTAAGACTCTTGACTATCTGTTGAGCTGTAGCAAGACCCTGTCTTCACCCTCTAAGGTTGTCGCCATTGTTAGGGTTTCCAAGCTTTTTCCTATTAAGAGAGAAGATGGAAAGACAAAGGAAGAAGAAGAGAGAGAAATTAAGGCACGGCCAACTTGTTTCTTTCTTATTACATTGTCTAAACTCTAAAGAAGAACAATTTTTGAATTTCTCTTTTTTTTATAAAAACAGTTAACCGGTTGTTTAGGTTAAGGAATGAGGTATGTATTTAGATGAAAATGAAGCCCAAAGGTCGGATTTTTAAAAAATAATTGAAAGGTCGGATTTCTAGAAGAGAACAACCCAAAGGTCGGATTTTTAAAAGTAAATTTTCCTAAGGTTCAACAGAAGAAATACAAAGCACAGGACAAGTAATGTTGCAGCACTAGAATTTCTGTTAGATAGAAAACATATTATTAGAAGAGCCAAATCACCCATTAATAGAGGTGATATTGATCATCTAATAGCTCATTCCTTAGCATATATCGTTGATGAGAATGATGGGAGTGCAAAGGAGTTGGGGTCGGATAATGATGAAGCATCGAAAGAAGCAAAGAGAGGGCAATCAGGAAGATGGTCGAACGGGCATGATAGGGCGCTCTTGAGCAGAAATCCTGCTCGTGCTCAAGGAGCAGGGGTGCACTTGTTCGAGCAATTGCTGACATAATATTACCCCACAAGTGTGACGTATTTCATACACGTGTTATACAATTCGAAAATCCCTTTTTTATTTTATTGGGCTATATAAGGTGATATTAATTAGAAATTAGGATAAGTTTGAGCATTAGTACTAGCAAGGGAAAAGGGTTAGTGAACCTAATAGGGTCTCTTCTAGTTTGGTAAGAATACTTCATCATCGAAGGTTTTTGGGAGCTCTAGAGGGTGAACTCATCTTTGTGAGTGATTTCTTTATTGTATAAAATCTATTAAAGAAATACAATCTTATTTAAGGGAAGGTACATAAGGTATCATTGAATATCGTGTTCATGTTTGTTGTGTTCTTTCTTAATTTGGTTTGATTCTCCAATATTGTGCTCTATTTTTCTTAACCTTCTCTTTCACCATTTCAAGTTCACAATTCTTTCATTTCTGTCATAAATAGCATAAAGCTAGTTATTCATGAGCTGACACTCAAGTTTGCTTAAGCCATGTCTTCGGCTCTGAATAAATTTCCTTCCTGAGCTAGTTGGCGTAATACTAGCTGATCAACAAAATGGATGGAGATTAAAGACCCTTATACTAACTAGAGAATTTTTGTGATTGATTAAAAAAATGAAATAGTGTCAAATTTTCTAAGTCATGTCATTTCTCAACCAGGTCAAAAAAATCAGTACTTAGCACTTTTGACACTTCTGTCCATTTAAACTTTGATCCTATATTGCTCGCTCTTCGTGAAATTAAAATACCCTTTCTTGTTTTCAGAATGTAAACAATACAGTTTCTTTCGCAAACGAAGAAAAAGAAACGAAATAAAATCACTGTGCAGAAGAGTTAATGACACATTACTCAGCAAGTAACCAAACAAGATGCAAAATTGCCTGAAAAACATAAGCAGCTAACATTTATTCCCTCTACTCTTAGTGTCAGCTTCATTGAACCCAAACAAATGGAAAATTCTTTACAAGTGGGACAAGCATTAAGGGACAAAGGCTGTACTAATTAGGACATTTCACTAACACACAAATGAAATACTACAAAATCTATTCACACACCACCTAATAATAGGCAAGAAGCAGAACAAAATACAAATAGTGATAGTAAACACTCACCCGGTCCAAGCCAGGAGGAAGAGGATCAACAACAAAAGTTGGGATCTCTTCCATCAACTCATCAGACCTCCCAGAATGCAGAATTCTAGTAAACCCTCCAAAATCAGAACCAGGCAAACTCTTCTGCTTCTTGTACCAATAATACATAATTCGACATTGCCATTTACTATACGGAGCATCTGTCGCGGTCAAAGCAACATGGAAGGGCTCTTTAACTCCTTTTTGTCTCTTCAATTGCCCAGGCATTTCAGTTATAGGATCGATCAAAATAGAATTCTCTTGGTTATTCGGAACCCATGAACTTAATCTTCTATTGTGGATTACCATTGTTATCAAATTATATGTTGCAAAGAAAAACCCAAGAGCCAATAGAAATAACAATAATGGAGAAGTTCTTCCCATATTCTTCCCCCCAATCATAATTATTCAATACAATGAATCCTAAAACCTCAAAACACCCAAAATTCAAATAATAACCAATCAACAAGCTTAATCTAAAAACTTCAAACACTCAAAAAATAATTCATCATACAACTCCAAGTTATAATTCTAACTTTCAAATTCAAAATTAACCCACTTCAGATCAATCTGCAAAATATAAAAAAAAAAACAAAAATTTAATTTAATTAACCAAAACCAATAAATGGGGCAAATAGCAAATCGACAAAATATCAAATGGAGAATTAAAATTTTCAAACCAATTAGAATGTAGTCTATGTGATCCCACTTCAAGCTATAATTTGTACTTCCCACTTCAAATCAATCTGCATAATACAAAAATCGGCAATTATATGATCAAATCAACCAAAATCAATTCATGGGCAAATAACAAATTGACAAGAAAACAAATTGGCAATTAAAATAGCAAATCAAATACAATATTGTAGGACAAAAAAGTTGAACCAATCAAATCAAACACAGTAAAAAATCACCTAACAATTAAAGAATTTGACCAGAGCCCATGAAAGAAAGAAAGGGACTGGAGTTGATTATAATTAGGTTGAAAATTAATTTAAAAAACACAGATAAGATCAAATCAAATGAAAAACCGAAAGAAAGTGGGCAGATAGAGAAAGTGCATGAAAACGTACGAATAAAGTAATTCGAATAAGGTATAAAGAAAGTGCGTTACAAGTAGGAGAGGAGTATAAACAGTTTACCAGATTGCATGACGGCAAATATGGGATCCGACTCCGATTGAGATGGGTTTGGATCCGGCAGAAGACTGAATTGCGGGAATCAGTTTTGAGTTTTCAATTTCTTGCAGTTGATTCCATTTGTTTGGGGTGGCAAATTGAACAATTTAGGACAAAAGAATACTCGTTTTAAAGAATTATACTCCCTCCCGTCCATTTGACTAGTCATAAATTTTAAGTTAAGAGCAGGGTCCATTTAAAAGATGGTAGTTAGGTGTTTTAATTGATTAAATTAATTGTAAAGGTGATAGTGAAGTATTGAGAATTGGAAAAGTGGGATATTTAGGTAAGAAAAAAAAAAGAATAGCCAACAAAGGAAATGGGACAAATAGTATGGAATTGCCAAAAAAGAAAATAGGACAAGTAAACTGGACCGGAAGGAGTATAAGTCAATAGTGTTTTGTAGACAATGTATGAGAAGCTAAAACGACCTCGTAAAGGTCTAAAACGGCACACAAGGCAGTATACGCCATGACACGGCCTATTAGCTGCCATAATATTATGTTTGACTTTCTTTTAAGTGAAGGTTTGGGATTAAAGAGTTACTAGGTAGTTACATGTGCGCTGTGCGGTATTGAACAGATTTTTTTTTTTACCTACGCTATGGAACAGATTTTGTTATTATATACTTCCTCTGTTCCATTTTAGTTGTTCAATTTGCCATTTTGGGTCATCTTACTTTAATTTTCTACTTTCCTTTTTTGGCAAAACTTTTTACCTAAATACCCCCAATTACCCCAACTTATATTAGAAGTATTTAATAACACCCCATCTACCACCTTTTCAATTATTATATTCACTTAAAATACCCCACTATCACCTTTTCAATTATTATATTCACTTAAAATACCTCACTACCACATTTTTCAATTATTATAATCACTTAAAATACTCCACTACCATTTTTTCTTATTTTGCGTGCCCACAACAAAGTGGACAACAATAGTGGGACGGAGGGAGTATTTATAAAATATTTTAAATTAATATTGAGGTTTAAGTAATCAACATGATTAAAAAATAACACCACAATTATGTGAAGAATTTATTTATTCTTTAATTATTACACATAACAAAATTATTATTTAGTTATTATACTCAAAAAATCAATATGTAATTAATGAATCATATGATTTTTTTTTTTTTTGAGTTAATGAATCATATGACTTAGTTTTCTTGATTATAGACCTCTTCTACAATGAAAATCTGATTGAAATTAAGAGTTAAAGTACGTGCAAATATCATGAACAATATAATTATCTTTTTTTTATAGTAAAAGAACCATGATTTAATACCAAATAAGCCAAAATAAATCATGGAATTATGAAAGAATATTAAAACAAACCAATAAGTATGCATTTATATTATTTAATTTAATTTCATAAAAAAATTTCATTATTTAAAATCCAATTTCATAAAATCAAATTGTTTTAGATGTATTTGATTACGTTAACTGAGATGTATTTGATTACATTTCAATTCCTACAACAAAAAATGTATAATATGAAAAACTAATAATAAACATAAATTAAAATTGTACCAAATTGCAATTTATTAATCTCAATCTAACAATTTATTACTGCTGGAGGATTGGATTATTATTAGATCTATACTTCACGATTTTCAAATAGTATGAAAACTCAATAACACATGTGCGATGCGCAACTTTATTAAAATGTCTGACATATTTGTATAAATAAAAAAAATTACGATTTTATGTTTTAACCATTTCAAAATATCATATACTCATTTAATAAAAAAATTATAACGATTTTATAAAAAACTTGAAAAAATATATTTCTATGACTTTCTAGTACATTTAATGATGTGACCTAAAAAATAAAAAATCAATCAATATGAATAATATTATAGTCATATTTTAGTAAAGTCAAAGATATTAACAATAGTCATTATAAAAATAACATCATCATTAAGTCTTTGAGACAAATTTTTTATTAAGAGAATGACACATAAGTAATTTTAAAAAGTGATGTCATAAGTGTTTTGTTTTAGTAATAACTAGCCCGTGCAATGCACGACTTTATTAAATTTACTGGCATATCATTTAAGAAATTAAAATTTTAAGAAATAAATTTTACATTATGGCTATATCTCATTTCGTTCTGAATAGTTGTATACATTACATACATTGTTTGATTTGTATCATACTTTGCATTGGGTGTAAATGATTGTGAAAATTTAGTTATAGACTTAACATAAATATTTATGTAAAAATATTTTATAAAATTTTTAAAAAATTTGTTTGTCATAAAAAATATAAGAGACTTGCATAAAGGTAGTGACAACCTAAATATCATATGAGACTTATACATTGCATTTAAGTAGCCAATTTAATTAGTATAAATAAAAAATCCTCTTAAAAGTACATTATCTTTTAACCAACTTAAATATCCAATACACTTAAATAATACTCATTTAATAAATAAAATTAATAAGATTTTATAAATAATCGAAAAAAATTAAATAAAATATATAAATTTCTAATACATTAAATGATGTGACTCAAAAAACATAACATCAATATGAATACATTATAGTCATAGTTAAAAAATAAAATAATTAAGTCAAATATATTACTTAAAGATGATGTCATCATTGAGTTTTGGAGGGAAATTTTTTGTTGAGGTTGCGACACGTAAGCAATATTAATTAGTGATGATGTCAGCGTGTTTTGTTTTAGTAATAGTTATTATAGATTATATTATATATAAATATAAATTATAGATTATAGATTCAAAGCACTCCAAACTATACTTTAACAGAGAAATTATATTCAAAAGATAAGTACAAATCTAAGAGACAAAGTAACACTGACAAAGCATTAACTGAATTTATTTTGATGATACAACACATAACATCCAAGTCCAAATGTATTCACTTAAATGAAGAGAACCATAATACATCCAATATTTATCCACATTACTTCCATTTCCTTCAATAGGATCTTAAACAATCAGCATTTCTCTTTGAGACGTAAGGTGAATTCCTGCAAAGATAACAGAACTTTCTTTATCCGTTCTTCGGCATCTGCATCAATCAAGTTACCTTCATTATCGAATTTGGTTGGAGGTTCAAATGCTTTCAAGAAAAACTCGGGTTTGTTGATGAAATGAAGGTCAAGGAAAACTCCAATTTGACGCAGATGATATTGAGCACGGCCACCACCAAAACCTCCTCCAGCACTTAACATTGCAGCAGCCTTGTCTGCCCAAACATTTGGAGGTCTAGATGCCCAATCTATTGCATTCTTTAAAGGTGCTACAATAAGAATAAAGGTACAGCAAATTTTTAATATCAAAAATGAAAATTTCTGCACCCAAGTAAGACATGAATATTACCCATCAAAACAATGCTGTAAAAATTTACTCCTTGGTTAAATAAGTTCAGAAGTACGGATTTAACACGAATCTCAAGAAGCTAGCAGTGAACCTAAACGAAGAGGGTAGAGGTAACTCAGCAAGATAATGATAACTTGCCAATCGATTAGAGCCTAAAACCTTCACTTTTCAATATTTTCCACAACCCTCTAAATGCTTAAAAGTTGGTAACATCTGAATATTATTGGAAGAATCTTATGAAATAATCTAATAAAACCACTATTAAATACTCCCTCCTATTCTTTTGTTTTGTCCACTTTGATTTTTGGTTACTATTCACTAATCACTCTTAATTTGTATTTTTCTCTTAATCTATAAAGTAATATATAGTCATGTGGGATCTTATTTTGTTCGTCTCAATGCAAAGATTATTAATATCAAATTTTTATAATTTTTAATTATACACAATTAAAGATATTAAAGATTAAAATGTTGCCTCGGCATGTGTGCAAAACCCAAAGTGGACAAAACAAAAGAATAGGAGGGAGTAGTAAACAACAAAGAATATGGGCTCGTGTCTCGCAAATTCTTGGACTGGATTTGGATATAAGTAGGTAAACTCAAGATTGTCACTTGGGTAGTGCCGAAACTGAAATTGAGAGGTGAGTACATTTTTGTGGACTACAGTCCAATACATTTTGTAAGGTGAGACTGTTAAGGGAGTTTGAGAAGCTAGAAGTATAATGTAATGTTCATGAAGAAGCTGGAAAGAAATTAGCTCGCCTATTTCTGGGTATTAGGAGTTTAGTAAGGCAGTTAGAGAGACTTGATTTCCATTCGAACTTGGATTATTGGCAAAGAAACTTAAGGAGCGGAATATGAAAAGGAAAAATATTTCTACCGACAGTGTTATTTCAGTTTATAGTGTGATTGTTCAGAACTTCAGATTCTTAACCCTGTAGCTTAAGCTAGTAATACTCTAGAGAGGACAGTTCCACTGAAAAATGTAATGATTGTGGTCATTATCAGAGTAAGCATCTCAAAGCTTTCATAATGAGTTAGTGACACAAAATACAGTCTTAACAACCATCGCGGAAGATCACGCTAGCGTTGACCCACAGTGAATGAGAGGAACCGAAAAAATTCCCTGGAGTTGGTGTTAATGTGTAATTGACTTGAATAGTACATTGATAATCCATGACACTGTATAGTATAGAAATGTAAAAGAGTTGTATCATTGTGATACGAAAACTACAATTATAGAATACAAGCATTCGAGAGGCTTGTAAACTCCCAAAATGATTTAAGAACTCAACCTGAATGTGTTTACAAAATTTCTCTACTCAACCCTCCTTATTTATACTAAATTTCCTTTTCCTATACTAACTAACTAATACTAAAATACCTAATATACCCCTTTACCCCTTTTATATGACAGAATCAGAATGGCACAAATCAGCTATGGTGGTTGTAGATTATATAGTTCTCATGAAATAAAAGACTTTTCATGTGGATACTAAGGAGGACTCTGAAGAGAAATTCTATCTGTGATGAAATAAAAAACACTTTTATAGTTCTCATGAAATAAAAGACACTTTTCCCTAAGAGAAGGTGCAAATCAACGTAAGAACATATTAAGACCAAATGTCATGTGAAGAATTAGATATGTGACTTAATAATTAATGGTGGGATTCGAATTAATTGCATTAGCAAAGTCTTGATTGTAAGCAATGCTTGATTGATCATACAAAAGAGGTAATATTAAGCTCAAGGTGCAAATATATGCTTGATTATGTTCTCTATGCTTAAACAAGGATGAAATTAACTGTGATGTTCTGAAGAGCAAAGCAATGGGTACACCAACGTGTACAATATCTATGATAAGGTTGTCAAGAGGGATCTAATGCCACTACCTCCTCCTAAAATATACCTCCACCAAAGGTGAAGCAACATGTTGCATTGTTGAGGAGGAACAAGTCTGAAACTAGAGATGACGGATACGAGAAATTGTACAGTAAATGTGGTAGTTTAGGTCAGCATAACTGAACTCGCATGGGTACAATTCAAGCATGCTAGTGCAAATGTTAAATTGAAGATCGTGTCAACCAATGAAATCCTTCGCAAATCATGTGCTAGTGAGGTACCAATGCATACAGGGTAAGGATGCAAGGTCCACTAGTGCACTAATGACAGTGAATAATGATATTCTCATTTCAAATTGTCAAGAACTAAGACAACAATTCTTCTAAAGGAGTGGATGAACTGAATAGAGGTAGATTGAAAAGGGTCATCTTTGGCCCAAGCTAATTGATCATGCGCAAGGAGAAAAAGGTTGTGAGTGGCCTAGCAAGATCACAAAGGAATGTTATCAAGGTTGGAAACACAATTGGAAGCAAGTTTAGCAAAGTAGTGATTTGAGATTGACAGTACGCAGTATGCATCAAGCATATGTTTTAGTAGCAAAAGAAAGGCAGCAAAAGCCAACAATGACTTGGTAGTTGGTACCACTGAATTGGCCTACAAAGAAGCATTTGGAAACAAATACATTGCGGAGAAGACGTGATAGGATGCAAATAACATGTTGGTCTTATATGAATACTCAGTGCATGGTGTGTATAGTTTAGACCAAATAGAACATTAGAACTAGGATTTTAGTTATTAGGAAAATACATTTTACGTAGTATATTAAGTTATTAGGAGAATTATTCTCTTCAAACGTTGCATAGTAGATAAAAGGTTAAAGGAATCTATTAACACAATCAAGCTTTGAATTACTGAATTGATATTTATTAAACAAGATTGTTCATGAGACAGGCTACTGTGATGGATTACGGCCCAGCAAAGCCCAAGATTACTCATGTATATTCTAGAAGGGGAAAGAAAGCATGAATGATGAGGTGGTGAATTAGTTACAAGGGAATATTTTTTGTTTTGCTGAGTTGGATAAGAGCATACTAGAAGAGTACAACTCTATATATACTGTAAATAATGAATAGATACTCATGCTTGTAATACAATCTAGTTAATAGTACACAATGGGAGTTACTGAGTCACTCTAAGAACTCAGGGAGGTACACTGCCCTTATTACGAAATACAAGCATTCTATTCTACTACTTCTCTTACATTCTTCTTATTCTCTCTTACACTTCTTTCTGTTATTCTGAACTTTGTGAAATTGTTGCTGTTTTGATATCAATCCATTACAGTGGTATCAGAGCAAGATCTTATGGCACCCACACAAGGCATTCGAATCGATAGCCTTGAGGAAACCGTCCAGGATTTACAATCATCAATACCGGAGTTACAAACTAACCTGGACATACGTTTTACTGAGCTCGCACAGCAGTTAGAGGAGTCTCAATCCCGGTTAGTGGCGGAGCAAAACAAAGACAACGAGGAAATGAAGGAATCATTATCGTTGGTTATGGTGGAACTCAGAAAAATCAGCAGCAAGGTAGGAGATCGGGAAGACTCTGTTTCTAGGGAGAACCAAATCTTTGTTGAAGGAGGAGGATTCGAGATTCCCAGATCAATTCCTAGACGTCCCACCCAACCCACTCCAGGCGAGTTGACCAGCTGGAAGTGTAGGCGTTTGGAGTTTCCGGTTTTTTCAAGAGTAGATCCCGATGGCTGGGTTGCGAAAACTGAGCGCTGCCATGAGTTCTATGACCTACCGGAGAGGGAGAAGCTCGAAATGGCCATTGTAGGGCTGGAAGGTGATGCTCTTCATTGGTTTCAATGAGAAAACAAGAGGAAGTCGGTTACGAATTGGAGGAATTTGAAGCGAACTATGCTCAGGCGATTTCGAGGAAGGCAAGGAGGATCCTTAATTGAGCAATGGCTGACGGTTTCTCAAGATGGTTCGGTGGAAGATTACGAGAAGAAATTCATCCAACTGGCGTCGAACATTGAGGAAGAAATGAGTGAGGAATACCTTATTACTCACTTTATTCGAGGGCTGGAAAGAAAAATTGGGAGTGAAGTCAAGGTGTTGGATCCGATCACCATGGATGAGGCGCTCGACATGGCTGTGAGAGTGGAAGAAAATTTGATGATACCTTATGAAGGTGATTATAGTGGAGCCAGGTGTTATAACCCCAAAAATTACCAAACTACCCCCAGAGCAGCAAATACCCAAATTACCATAACCGCCCATATACCTTACAAAAAGAAACCCACTACCCAAAACCAAACACTTACCCAAAACCAAACACATACCCAGCCTTAACCCAAAACAAAAGAACCCACAACCCAGAAAACACACGGAGATTGTCGGATCGCGAATTTCAGGACAGAAAGGAACGTGGCTTGTGTTTCCGATGAGACGAGAAGTGGCGAATTGGTCACGTTTGCAAGCGTAGGGAGCTGAGTGTATTGATCATGGGGGATAGTGACGAACCAAAAGCCGCAAGGGAAGATGAGTGGGAGGATATGGAAGAGGCCGAACAGGCGGTGGAAACACCGGTGAGTATTTCCTTAAATTCAGTTGTGGGGATTAATAGCCCAAAAACTATGAAGCTTGTGGGGAAAATTAAGGGTAGTGAAGTGATTGTCATGATTGATCCGGGTGCCACAAACAATTTCATTTCATTAAAAATAGTAGCTCACCTAAAATTGCCCACCGAGACAACCGATGAATTTAATGTCACTTTGGGAACGGGAGAAATACGCAGGGGATATGGAGTTTGTGTAGGCATTGAATTGGATTTGGGAGTTGTTAATATTGTGGAGAACTTTTTGCCTTTGGAATTAGGTCACTCTGACATTATTTTGGGGCTTGAATGGCTAGCTCTGGGCACGATCACTACGAATTGGAAAATTCCTTTGATGCAATTCGTATGGAATGGATAAAAGTTATTTTAAGGGGAGACCCGAGTTTGGAACGTTCGCGAATCACCTTGAAGGCGATGATGAAGAGTATTCGAAAGGAACGAGGAGGAATGTTGGTTGAATTAAAAGCCATGAGTAATGAGGAGGATAATTCAATTCTAGGAAGTGAACAGATTATTTGTGAGCAATTGCAAGGGGTGCTTGATCAATATCGTCCAGTGTTTCATATGCCCAATGGGTTGCCTCCATTGCGTAGCCGCCAACACCAAATCACACTCAAGGAGGGAAGTAATCCTTTGAGTGTCCGACTGTACCGTTACCCTCAAATTCAGAAGAAAGAAATTGAGAATTTGATCTCTGATATGCTACAAGCTGGTATTATCTAGCCATCACAAAGTCCATTCTCGAGCCCTGTTTTGTTAGTGAAGAAAACGGATGGGTCATGGTGCTTTTGTGTCGATTATCGGGCGCTAAACAAGGAGACGGTAGCTGACAAGTACCCGAAATCTGTCATTGAGGAACTATTGGATGAACTACATGGCGCCAAATTTTTCTCCAAACTTGATCTTAAGTCTGGATACCATTAGATTCGAGTCCATAGTGACGACGTGCCGAAGACCGCATTTCGCACTCATGGAGGGCACTATGAGTTTTTGGTGATGCCCTTCGGGCTGACTAACACCCCCGCAACATTCCAAGCACTGATGAATTAGGTATTTAAGCCATTCCTTCGTCGTTTTGTCTTAGTCATTTTCGACGATATACTTGTGTATAACACTTCTTGGGAGGAGCATCTGCAACATTTAGCTATGGTTCTTGGGGTGTTGCAAGAAAATCAGTTTTACGCAAACGAGAAGAAATGTTGTTTTGGTCGAACGGAAGTGGCTTATTTGGGTCATATAATTTCTAAAAAAGGTATTGCAATGGATCCGGAGAAGGTTAAGGCTATGGTAGACTGGACTTCGCCTAAAAATATCAGAGAATTGCGTGGGTTCTTAGGCCTTACGGGTTATTATAGGCGATTCATTCATCGTTATGCTCACATTGCAGCCCCTCTTACTTCACAATTACGCAAGGATAATTTTGCGTGGAATCCAGAAGCAAAATTGACCTTTGTGACACTTAAAGAAGCTCTCTTGGCAGCCCCTGTTTTGGGGATTCTCAACTTTCACATTCCATTTGTTGTTGAAGCAGATGCGTCGGGGAAGGGAATTGGAGCAGTGCTTTCTCAAGAACATCATCCTTTGGCATATTTTAGTAAAGCACTCGGAGTACGGGGACAGGCAAAGTCTATATATGAGAAGGAGCTTATGGCGATTGTATTGGCCGTTCAAAAATGGCGCCATTATTTGATCGGTCGGCATTTTATCATTTGGACTAATCAAAAGAGTTTGAAGTTCATCATGGAGCAACGTGAAATCGGCACTGACTATCAAAAATGGGCAAGTAAATTGTTGGGCTTTGATTTCGAGATTAAATATCGTCCTGGTATTACTAATCGAGCAGCTGATGCTTTGTCCCGCAATCCAAGTTTAGCTGCTTTGTTCTTAACGACCTTAGTATCCTCCTGGAATATTGATTAGCCAGCTGTCCACAGGGAGATTGATGTTGATCCGGAGCTCTCTAAACTTCGTTCCGACTTGAAGCTTAAAGATGGTCCAATTGCTGGTTTTTATTTACACCACGATCAACTGTTGTACAAGGGTCGTCGGGTAATTCCTTCTAACTCAGCTCTCATTCCTAAGCTGTTATTTGAGTTTCATGATTCTGTGACCGGTGGACACAATGGGGATTTTAAAACATATCTTCGGATTGCGGAGGATTGGTATTGGGTTGGCATGCGTCGAAGGGTATCCCAATACGTGCAAGCCTGTGCCGTTTGTTAGACTCAGAAAACATCCCATCAGCAACCTCATGGATTACTCAACCCCTTACCCATTCCGGCCCAAGTATGGGAAGACATTTCCATGGATTTTATAGAGGCATTACCGAAGTCAGGGGGATTAGACACTGTGCTAGTGGTGGTGGATCGTTTATCCAAATATGCTCATTTTGTGGGTCTTCGTCATCCATTCACCGCTCAATCTGTGGCAGCCGTGTTTATTAAGGAGGTCATCCGTCTACATCGTTTTCCTAAATCCATTGTTTCTGATCGTGATAAAGTGTTTATGAGTGTGTTTTGGCAGGAGCTATTTCGTTTGCACAACACATCCCTCCTTCACAGCTCGGATTATCACCCGCAAACCGACGGGCAAACAGAGACCGTGAATCAGGTGTTCGAGACATATCTCAGGTGTTTCATTAATGGCAAGCCGAAAGAGTGGGCTAAGTGGCTACCTTGAGCTGAGTATTGCTATAATACTTCGCCCCATTTGTCGATCAATATGACACCTTTCCGAGCACTATATGGGCGTCATCCTCCATCTCTTATTCGTATTGGGGCTAATTCTACTCCGGTGGATAGTTTGGATACGCTTTTACGGGAACGTGATGCCATTCTTGATGACTTACGTTATCATTTTCTTAAAGCTCAACATCGCATGAAGAAATGGGCTGATACTAGGCGTCAAGAAGAGTCATTTGTGGAAGGTGATTTGGTGTACTTAAAACTCCAACCGTACCGACAGCAATCGGTAGCTCGTCGTCCTTGTGACAAGTTAGTCGCTCGTTTTGATGGTCCCTTCATGGTGATTAAACGCATTGGTCCAGCAGCTTATAAACTTCAACTTCCGGAGCACAGCCGCATTCATCCCGTTTTTCACATCTCACAGCTCAAGCGCGCCCGTGGGGCTGCCTTCAATCCAATTGCCATTCCTGAGCAATTCTCCCCTTCACTAGAATTGGAAGCTGACCCAGAACAGTTGTTGGGCATCCGTAATGATCCGAATGATACATCCCATGTCCTTGAGGTTTTAATTAAGTGGCGTGGCCTTCCGTTGACAGATGCTACTTGGGAACCTTATTCCACCATTGATCGTATGTTTCCTGATTTCCACCTTGAGGACAAGGTGCGTGTGATTGGGGCGGGTACTGTGATGGATTACGGCCCAACAAAGCACAAGATTACTCATGTATATTCTAGAATGGGAAAGAAAGCATGAATGATGAGGTGGTGAATTAGTTACAAGGGAATATATTCTGTTTTGCTGAGTTGGATAAGAGCATACTAGAAGAGTACAACTCTATATATACTGTAAATAATGAATAGATACTCATGCTTGTAATACAATCTAGTGTAATAGTACACAATGGGAGTTACTGAGTCACTCTAAGAACTCAGGGGGGTACTGCCCTAATTACGAAATACAAGCATTCTATTCTACTACTTCTCTTCTTACATTCTTCTTATTCTCTCTTACATTTCTTTCTGGTATTCTGAACTTTGTGAAATTGTTGTTGTTTTGATATCAATCCATTACAGCTACATTGCAAACACGCAACTTAGTTTCTTTTCCGAGAGATCGAGAATTTTTTTTCGATTGTAGAGATTGTGAAGGAAACTTGCCAATCATATAATATTGTTTGTATAGAGCCAAATTAACAGTTTTTGAACATCGTTGTGGAGTTGAATTAATGTTCCTCAACCAAATATCTTCTACCAAAGCCCAAATAACTAGTTGAGTAATCCTAGAACGATGGTTCAGTGAACCACGAAGTTTGGAACAATTTTCGGCCACTTTCGAATTGGATTAAAAGTTGGTCTAAAGAGTCCGTCCAAAGCCTAGTTTAGTCAAAATTATTAGATAGCTAAGGAAAAATCTCATGTTTGAGAAGAAAAGAGCAATAAAACAATCGGATATTATGCATAAGCGAGGAAGCTTGTCACCACGGTGGCAGCTAATAATTCACGCAATTCTGGCTTCCTCATAACATGTCTTCAACCGATTCATTAATCACCAGCTCTACTAAATGGGCTATTAACTAACTTGACCATTATCAAGATATTACTTGAAAGTTGAGATATTGTAGAATTCAAATCGTTAGACCATTATTGCCATCCATTAGCTCTCGTCAACTTGTTTGAATTAATTTCAAGACAGAAGGAGAAAAGATGAGTAAAAGAACGAAACAGACATGCTAAAGTGACATAACTATCAAGAATCATAGAGGAAGAACAAAGCACCAACAAAACAAGGCTTTCCATATAGGTTTTTTTCATGTATAACAATTGAACTATCTCCATTTGCCTTAAGATAAAGTAATTCCGCACAAACAGTCGACAGCACTAAGCACTTATTTGGACAGTATTTCAAATTAAAAGACAAGGATCAACTGCAGAAATTGCAAAAATCAAATAACATTCAGCAAATTATTTCAATATAACAATCTCTACCAAAGCACACCCCATATAGCCAACATTCTTGGATAAATACCCCAATCAGGAACAATTGTTACATGTAACAACACTTTGGCAGCTAAAATACCTTCATGGCTTCGATATAAAAATTAGTATGATAAAAATTCTACAAAAACAATACCCCCACACCATTAGTTTCTTTCAGTTTTAACATGATTGATACAGAATTTAGATATCTTAAATTAATTCCACCTAGGGCTAACTTCAAGTAAAAAAAAAAAAAATTAAGAACAGGATCAACTCCCAAAATTTGATTCATCTTATAAATTTTTCCAGTTTCCACACTTCTAGTAAATTTGATTCATCTTTAAAGAACCAACAAAACTTCAATATGGGTATAGTTTCTGGCTAGAGCATCACACACTCTGACACTCACCGTTTAAAATTGAAACACTAATAAGTAATAATAAATTAACGTAAAGGAAAACGAAAGGTGGTTGAAAAATCATACTAGCAACAGAGTAATTATACTCAGGAGAAGCGAAGAGAATACAATCAGCTTCGAGAATCCTTTGACGAAAATCTTCAACAACTGGAGGGTAAGTGCCATCAACCTCAAGATCGGTGTTAATCATCGGTAATGGCGAAATATCGATGTACTCAATTTTCATGCCTTCAATTGATTCCGAGCAAACCTTCATCGCTGATTAAAAAATTTTCCATGATTGAAATCAAACGGTGTCATGTTTCAGTAGTTTAAAAGAGAAGAGACGGAAAGAGAAGATACCTGCTCGAAGAAGGCCTCTGTTGTAGGAAGCCTTGCGAAGGGAGCCACAAATGGCGGCCACATTGATAACTGGTTTCAAAGCTGGTGCAGCCATGGTTATCTATCTGCTGCAGAGAAGAGATAGAGAGAGAAATTGTTTCTGCGAGCGGGAAATGAGTGACTGCTTGGTTTCAGTTTCAATTATTGCAGCTTTATTAAATTGGAATGTCGAAGAAAGAGCGATTGATGAGGGGCAGCCAACAGGCAGCAGCCACAGGCCCACAGGCCACAAGGGAGCAACACTTTATTGACTTGATTTAAATGTAACCTGTACATTAAATCATCTTCGTTCGTCTCCAAATCCTGATCATAGTATTTTATTGACGAGAAAAAATTGATATAATAATAAGGGAAATTCTACGTGGTAACCATGAGGTTCTGGTTTTTCCACGTGGTACCCAAAACTTTTTAAAAATCCACGCGGTAACCCTGAGGTTTACATAATTGTTCCACCGTGACCTTTTTGCACATAAAAACGTTAGTAAACTTCAATTTCGAAGCTTTAAGGCTGGTGTACGCCTATTTTCGCGACTCACCATTTGAAATATCGTCAATTTCAACATTTTCCCCCAAAACATAGACCTTAACTCTACTATTTTTGGATTTAAAGGAAAAAATATGATTTGAATAAAAGATGGTAGAGTTGGGGTTTATGTTTTGGGGAAAAAGGTTGAAACTAATGGTATTTGAAATGGTAAGTCGCATAAATAGGCGTACAACAGCCTTAAAGCTTCGAAATCAATGTTTGCTAACATTTTTATGTGCAAAAAGGTCACGAAGGAACAAAAACGTAAACCTCAGGGTCACCACGTGGATTTTTTAAAAGTTTTGGTTACCACGTGGAAAACCCAAAACCTCAGGGTTACCACGTGGAATTTCCCTAATAATAATGATGTGTACATTAAAATGACTAATGTCTTAGGAAATAAATTCATTTAAAATTTGGATAAATGGAGATTAATAATCCCAACTTTGCGTGATCCGCTCAAAACAATCCCAACTTTCGATTATTTTCTAATATACCTAACTTTGCCACTTTGTTGCTCAGGACATACCCTTTAATATGGTAACCGGTTATAGCAGGTAAATCACCTGTTATAACCAGTGGCGAAGCTACACCGGGGGCCGGCGGAGGCCCGGCCCCCCTTGTCGAAAATGTAATCCTTTGTACTTTTGATTTCGGCCCCCCTTACTAATTATTAATATATTATATAATTTAAAGAGTGCATAATTGTAATAAAAATTACTATAGGTCAATGGTTGAGGTAACATATTTTTAATTTAAGGTAAAAGATCAAATCCAAATTTGAACTATTATTTTTTAGTAGACTAATAAATTTAATAGACATATAAATTCTCATATGCGACGGTCTTACGGAGAGACCATTTTAATTGTCTTGGCTCAATGTACATTTATTTTTTAAGTGATGACTTTTTAGTCCTAAAGTTACACTTATAATTAACCTTAAAGTGATCACTCAAAGTGATCACTTAGGCAAATTGGCTTACTTGTATATACTCGTCTAATGGTGAGATGGTGTCATATAAGACGGGCTAATTTAATTTATACTATAGAGTCATTACTATCGATCTTTCATATTGACATTCATCCTTTTTTAGTTTGTGTCTTTATATTTTTGTTATCTTAATTTTAATAGTAATTTTTTGGAGACTAAAAAGACAAATATATGAAGTGACAAACACTTAGTTTCTTTTTCAAAACGGTAATTATAGGGAAGCTTCAACTCTATTTGTCAATATAATTTTTGCTATGATTCATGTTAATTCAGTCTATATGATTCAAATTGTCATAGTTTAACTAATTTTTATATAATAAATAACTTGCTAGTATATCGACAATTCGGCCCCCCCAAACCAAAATTCCTGGCTTCGCCCCTGGTTATAACCGGTTATAACTGAAAATATGCGAAAGTTAGGATTGTTTTGAGCGGATCACGCAAAGTTGGGATTATTAATCTCCATTTATCCTTCTTATTTCCATGACAAAAGAGGTGATTTACCTGTTATAACCGGTTACCATATTAAAGGGTATGTCCAGAGCAACAAAGTGGCAAAGTTAGGTATATTAGAAAATAATCGAAAGTTGGGATTGTTTTGAGCGGATCACGCAAAGTTGGGATTATTAATCTCCATTTATAATATCACTAGTTTGAAGTTGTATATAAAATCGACATATGATGGTCTTATCGTGAGATAATTTTTAATATGATTCAATAGCCCCGCTAAGTTATTGAAAACATCTACTTTCATGTATAAAATACTTTTTTCTAATAAATAAACAACTAAAGTATGTTTTTTTTTTTAATCTAAAGTGATAATTATGATATTCAAAATGGCATGGTAAATATTAAACTAAAATTTAGCATCACAACTAGAATGCAAATATTTAAATTCATTTAGGAAGAGTATTTAGTCAATTCAAGAATGAAAATTTGTAATGTATAATTTATAATTATTTAATATTCGACGCATTACTTCCACCTTACAAATGGTTCTTTAGTTCTAATGTCAAAAAAAAAAAAAGAAAAAAGAATTCTAGTCCATTTCAATCATTTAGCTCATTGTTTTTTTAAAGAAATTTAGCTCATTGTTAAATGCACGAGATTAAGAAATTGGATAATGAGTTAAAGTATTGAGATATTTAATAATAAGATAATAAAAATATAGAATAACAGTGGAGAAATCATATCCAAAAATTAAGACACATAAAAGGACGTGAATTGTGGTTTTAATCGAGAAAAGACACATAAAAGGATGCAACTCATTATATACACAACTAGACATATACTCATGTTATGCCATTAATAACTGTAAATCTATCCAATCAAAACCACAATTCGCATCCTTTACGTGTCTTTTCTCAAACTTTTACTTGGTTTTGTGTCGAGAGGCTTGTATTGAACTCCAACTGTTATAAGGTGGAGAAACACCCCTTCAACAACCACAAAAAGTCTAGAAGAACACTTGATTAAGAGTAAAGGAAGAAAAGAACAGAAAAACAGAGTCCAGGCCGGTTGTCATTGAATGATGAATGATGAATAATGATGAAAATGGGAGTAAGTGTAAGCAGTAAGTGTAAGTATGAATATGGGAGTAAGATTGTGTACCTTTTTATGTAGATGAATGATGAACTTATAGCCATAATTTGTAGAATTGTGGAGGTAGTTAACTTAGTACGTAATGGTAGTTTATGGTGATCATGCTTGTGGAAGTGGGAGTAGCGGGTAGTTATTTTAGGAGTAATGGGTAGTTATTGACAGTGCCGGCCCTGGGGGTAGGCAAGGGGTGCCACCTCCCAGGACCCATCAGCCATGGGGGCCCAGATTCAGAGGTTCATGGTTAATTCAGTAGAAATTATAGTAAAAAAAGAAAATTAATCTATTAATGCTTAAGCAATGAGAAGATTAGGAAACAAAACAGATTTTGTAATTCAATGTTACTTTTCGTATTCCAACACCTTGGTATCATGAACTATCATTAAATGCATTTCCCTAAAAAATTTCAATGACTATTGAAAATGCTTACCATTTTCAATTTCCCTTTTTCAATGACTCTAGAAATTTTCGTTTTTCAATTTCTAACAAAAAAAAGGGGTATGGGTAAATGATTTAGGAGAGTTAGCATTGAACAACAGAAGGTATGTAAACTAATTATCCGGTGAATGTTTGCTTCTTCTTGCATTAAATTAACTTTTCATTACTGAATTTCAAGACTATGGTCTCCTTTCACCATTCAATTGAGTACTCTCTAGGTCTAACTGATAAGTACCACCATTCTTTCTCCTATCTTTACTTTTCATTTTGTGTTTTTGTGTTTTTTATCAGTAAAAAAAGCAGATTTATGTTGCTATATAAAGGCTGATTTTGATCATTTGTAGAAGTGGTTTTACTCATACCGATGCTTGTCTTCTTTTCTTCATGTAATAATATATTAATATTTTGATTCCAAGTTAGCAGTTAAATTAGCACTTCATAGAGTATAATTAAGTGGTTCTTATTAAAAGAGACAAAAGAATTAGGTAATTGTGATTAGTGGATAAATAGATAGTGAACTTATGTGCTATAAATATTATAAAAATTGTTAGTTATAAAAGGAGAAGTACCTTTAAATTCGTTAAATTTCATATTAATGCATTATTATCAATTTATAGATAATTTTAGGACAGTGAAATATGTTTATTTAAGTTTACTTTTTTTTTAATAATTATTTAACTCTACTTTGAACTAATTTTTATACTATTAATTCATATTTTATGAAAAAAAGGAGTCTAGGATTAAGAAAAGACTATCATATTTTATGCAAACGTACCTATAAGTAGCTTCTTGTTGATGTACATAATAAAATACTTATAAAAATTTTATTTCTCTTGTTACGTTTGTAATAACTAATGTGAAAGAATACAACAAGTCCGCGTTAATCTAATTTCTTGTGAATCTTTTATTGATGTTTTATCATCTATAATTTAATACTTATTTAACTCTGATAAAAAAATAATGGGAAAATATGTGATATAGGATTTAAAAAATTCAACCTTTATTATTTAAAGGGGCCTCATTTTGATAGTTCGCCTAAGGCCCACAAATTATCAGAAACGGCCCTGGGAAGTAGTAGTTTATAATTTTTGTATAAGGCTTGGTAGGATGGGCCTAGAATTATGATGTATAAAAAAAAATAAAATATATGACTTTGATTTAGGCCTTGACTTATGTATTGACTTTGATCTCTAACAAGGCGTATTTTAGACATTAAATGTATACGAGATATTTGATCCCTAACAAGATTCACTACTAAAAAACATGTAGTTTCTCTACGCTTTATTTTAGACGCTTAGGTAACCGTCTAAAAAAAACGGAGTTTTTCGACGACACTTGATTTTCGATGTTTATAAGCGTGGAAAAAATAATTTTAAGCGTCAACAAAAAAAAAGAAAAATTAGAAAAATAAACCGCCTCCTAGGTTCCCAATGAATTTCAAAATCCCGCTTCTTCCCTTCACACACTCCTCTTCGAAAACCCTAAGCGCCGGTTTTCTCTCCTTCCCCTTAAACAACCCTCCAGTATCGGCGGCCTTCCTCCCCTTCCCCTTCCAACCTGCACCCTCCGGCACCGGCGGCGCCTTATACTTTGCAGCACTCCCCGCACCCTGGAAAATCGGCCCTCCTGTACTTGCACCCTCCTCCCCTTCACGCGGCCTGAAACACCATCGTAAATCGCCTTAACCTCAGGTAAATTTGAGTAAACTTGTTGTTAATTCCTTAATAATCATTTTGAATTGTATTGTTGGCTTGGTTTCTTATTTTTGTTTCAATTTTTTTTTTTTTGATTTCTGTTTTTTTTTTCTTGTTTATGTTTCTGAATTTGTGTAAACTTATTTCTGTTTCTTAATCTCAGGAGTATCGCCTTGATTTTTGTTCTAAATTTGTGTTAAATTCTGTTTTGAATTGTATTGTTGTTAATTTAAACATGTGTATTTAACATTCTCAAATTTCAAGTCAAAACACATGATATTTTTATTAAAAATTACATGGTTTATGGTTATATTGGGCCATTGGCTGAAGAACATTAATGGAACACAAATTCTTGGAGGAGACCGTCTATGATATAGACGGATGCATTTGGGCTGGCCCAATTTTTGAAATTTGTTTTTTATTTACAAAAATTAAAAAAATTGAAGTAACTGCTACTTGCCTACTTTACATTAACTGCTATTTTCCATATATACACACTTTATCAGAAACTTTCCAACTTTTTATTTCTCTTTCCTGACAAAAATCTTGAAACTACACCAAAATAATAACCCATTGAATTTCAGTGTTCAATCGTCATTTTCTACCATAAAGCTTTCCATTTGCTTGCTTAGTTACTTGATTTCATCTTCAACATTTACTTGGTTCTCATCTAAGGTAGGTATCTTCTCTATTTTGGTTTTAATTATCTTCTATTTTTGTTTTTTTTTTTCCCCTTGATTTCCTCTTCAACATTTGCTTAGTTCTTGAATTTAATTTGTTTTTTTTTTTTTTTGGTTTTTTTTGTTCTTGAATTTGATGTGTTTCTTTTTTTTTTATTTCAAGGTATGTTTTGTTCATCTAATTTTCAAAACAATGGCTTTTTCCCCTGTTTATAGGCATTTAGAACCCGTTTTTTTTGTAATATGGGTGAAAATCAATTTTCGAAAATGGGTTTTCCCCTGTTTATAGTTCTCAGAACTCGATTTTTTTTCCATTTTTGTAATTTGGGTGAAAATAGGTTTTTTTGCTCATCTGATTTTCGTTTTGAGTATCGTATTTGGTCATGTTCCTAAGTTGGAATTGGAGTTGACAACTAATTTGTTTTATTGTATATTCATATTGAATAGGTCGTAAAAGTGACAAGTATCAACAAAAGAAGCGTTGCTAGGCAGCAAAAGGTCATAAGACATCCTAGAGACGGATGAAAAACATCCAAAACAACAGACTCTTATATTTGGAACTATATTGTACTCTGTTTGGAATTATAATGTACTATATTTGTAAATATAATCTATTGAATTTGGAAATATAATGTATTATATTTGAAACTATATTGTACTATATTTGGAACTATAGTATATTGAATTTGGAAATATAATCTGTTATATTTGGAACTATATTATAACATAATATAATAATTGAATTATGTTATAACCCCTAATAAATCATGTTGTAACATCCCAATTAAACTATGTTATAACACCAATTAAACAACGTTATACCTTCAACAACATTATGTTATAAAACCAACTAAAAATGATATAACCCACACTACACAATGTTATACTTACAACTACATTAAACTATGTCAAATTAATGATCACAATTATAATACTAATTATATTATGTTATAATCTTAAATGTAAGGTATCATAAACTCGAATATGCTATTCTATAACCCCAAATATAAGTTATTATAACCCCAAAAATAATTAAATACAACTGTTTTAATCCTCATTTCCAACCTCCATTATAGAAAAAAAAATTTAATTGAACAAGCTTCATCTCCAATTGCCAATAATCAAAGTTGTTCAATTACGAAAAAACGTTTGCAAATCCTACGCATAAGCACCTTCATAGAACCTCCATTGTTGAGAGTAAAAAAAAATTGAATACTCTATATGTTAGACAATATTAATGATGAAGAGTTTAAAAAACGCATCTCCATAGATAATATAAAAAAAACCTTTGAAGAGTTTTTTCCATTGTTAGACACTAACAGTTAATGATGAAGAACCTCCATTGTTGATTTATTTCTTGAAAAAAGCAGAGCACAATTAAAACTCAAAGAAAAGGAGAGGAAACTCTTTGATCTATTTTAATGGAGTTTTGCTAAATTACCAAGAAGAAGAATTGAAAATTACATTTGCAGAAGGTCTTTTGGTATTCTAATGGAGTTGAGGTGTTAATTTTGCATTAAGAAGCAATTAAGACTTTTTGGGGAAATGAAAAAGTTATTATCAGTTCCCCATGAATGACGGCTGGAAGTTACCAAAACAAGCACATTTAATTTTGGTTTTTTTTTTTCTTTTTTCTCTAAAATAAAAATACCCATTTTGGTATTGGGCTAGGCTATGTGGACTCCGTCTATACAATAGACGGTCTCCCATAAGACCTACTGTTAATGGAAAAGCAAAAATACATTGAAAGGAAAAGTAAGGAGATGTCGCCTTTTATTGAAATTAAACAAGGGTATTTATGTCATTTTAACAGTTAACGAAAATATAAGGTTTTTGGCGTCATTATGTAACTGTAGTGACTTTTCCAAGAGTTGGGTGCTATTTTATGGAAAAAAATAATTAAGATTATCTATCATTCGCCTTTCGCCATAGTTGGAGCTTACCAAGTAGAATATCTCTTTATTTTATTTTATTTAAATTTATTCTTTGCTAATTACATCATTTTCGCTAATATTAATTTTCTTATTAACCTTGTGTTATATGGGGTCAATTATTATCCCGTAATTTATTTAGTCAAATCATAACCGCCGCGTAACTTCCATTTATTGAAGTAACCGATGGTAACCGCTCACTAACCTCTTCAGAAATAACCTCCTTCTACCATTATAAATAGAGAGGTTACATACATCATTTAAAGAACTAAGTTTTCATCTTCTTACCATACTCCATAAAAATACACCGTCCTCCTTACGATCTATATTCAACCAAATATCCCTTCATGATCTGAACTCATCCTACAATCCGTTATTCAATTTTCATTAATTATCATATATTCATTACTTTCGGTTTCTCGATCTGACTTGAGCGTCGGAGGGGTTTTCCGGGAAACCAACCCCCAGGCAAGGCTAACGTTGTATTGTAGGATTTGAGGTCTCATCATCGGAAGGATCAAGCATATTGACAATCGTCCCCGATTACACCTATCTCCAGGTATTTTTAAGTGTCTTTTACACTTCCTCGTTTCATTACTGAAACACCTTGTTTTAGGGAACTATGGAGCGATTTGATGTTTAGCATGAAGAATTGATGACATGATCATTTATGTAATGTTAATGTTTGTTAATTGAACTTTAGAGTCTTTTCTTTGCTAACTTGTATATGAAGGACTATTTCCTTTAATTGTAATTGTAGGACTATCTTTCCCTTTTAAGATGAAATTGAGGGACATATTTTGTTTTTTACGTGGTATTGCAAGACTACTCTCTTATTTTTTTTATGCTTTCGATAACAATAAAGCTTAATAATAATCTGAGCTCCAACAGAGGACCGAAAGTTCAAGTCGAAGCAAAGTTAGAGTATGTATAATATAACTTCGAATGGAGGTGGACTGAACATCAATCCAAGTTTTATTCTAATCTGAGTTAAACCAATTGTCATCCCTATTTCCATTCGGTCACTACTAAAAATATTGAATTTCCAAATTAAAGTTAATGTCTATGATTGTTGTTAAACATATTTTGCATTGCATTGAAAAATGGAAAACACAAAATAAAAAATCGATAACATTGTGGTTTATAAGGAGTAAGAAATAGATTTTTCAAAGAAACTATTAATTGTGTGAAATTTAATTTACACCAAATTTCAATTTTTGGTTATTTCACTTGCTTTTCATTCTTAGGCAACGGTTCTCACAATTCTCTTGTAATCTCATCTTCTAATTTTCTTACTGCCAATGATTATTTATTTATTCATCACTTACTAAATAATATTTGCACCTATAAAAAAGGATGCAAATCAAATAGGACGAAGGAAGTAGTATGGTAAATAATTATTTTCCGTTGATGAGGCGAAACGAGAATGCTTGTAATGCGATGAGCACATGTTGTAATCTTTTCCTTAAATCTTCATCAATCAAATCACCATTTTGATCAAACTTCAAAGGAGGTTCAAAAGCATTAACAAAGAATTCAGGTTTATTAATGAAGTGAATATCAAGGAAAACTCCAATTTGACGAAGATGATATTGTGAACTTCTTCCACTTCCTTCCACACTCACAATTGCTGCTGCTTTATCTGCCCATACATTTGGTGGTCTTGATGCCCAATCAATAGCATTCTTTAGCAATGCTGCCACACAATACAAGTTGGCTAAATTTCATCGCTCATAATCATCGCAATCTTAAACATTTTGAAGGCTATGTTTTTATCTAAATATTTAAGACATATTCGAATTAGAGGTGTTTAATGGGGCGGGTCGACCCAACGGGTCAAGGTTCGGGTCACATTTTAACAGGTCATTAGCGGGTCAGGTCAATAATGGGGCGGGTCATTAACGGGCATTGGTGTAAAGGGTAGGGTCGGGCTGAATCGGATAATTATAAGTATTAATTGCGGGCAAAAAATTAGCACTTTTTTAAATATTTTTATGTGATATTATTATATACATAAGTGGGTCGACCCAACGGGACAAAAAGTATAATAAAAAAAATTATGAAATTTGTAAAAAAGGGTCAAATAGGGTCGGATTTAAATGGGCTTGTTTAGCCCCGACCCGTTTAACATTTGAAATGACCCGACCCGACCCATTTTAATTTTGACCCAACCCACCCCAACCCGGCCATTGAACACCTTTAATTTGAATATTAAAATAGCAAATTTTAAAACTTTATTTCAATTCATATACTTTTAAAAAAAAAACACCAAAACTTCATTATTTATCATAATTGTAAATTATATTTTAAGAGCGTTTCGGTTAATTTATATAAACCGTAACATTAAAGAGATTGGATACTCAAATAATTATGGCCTGTTTGGTTAGTGGTACGAAATTGTGGTAATGGAAATGGTTTATATTGTAAAATTTCATCAAAACTTTCATATTATTCCCATAGTAATGAAACTTTGATCACAAAAAAGTTTTTAATTTAATAAATTGATAGAGTATAATATCATATGATAATATATACTCTTTCAGTCTCTTGTATCTATGCAACACATTTACCAAATCACCTCTTAATTTTGTTTAATTTTAAAGTTTTTTAATTTAATTGGATTGAAAATTAATTTTTACTAAAATGAATTTAAAAAACATACGTGTAAGGGAGTAATTATACTCAGGAGAAGCGAAAAAAATAGCGTCTGCTTGAAGAATTTTGAGCCTGAAGTGTTGTACAGTCCAAGGAAAGGTACCATTGACCTCAAGATCCTCATTCATCATTGGCAATTCACTTATGTCTATGTCTTCAATCTCCATCCCCTCTACCACTGACTCTTTGCACATCTTCATCGCTGCATAACACAATGGACTTGATTAAATTCACGGAATAATTTCCGAATTATAATTTTAATGATTAGGCATTTTGCAAATTATAGTCGTGATATATTTTTTTGAATTAGATTTATTAAAGTATTAACGTCTATATATAGTGTTCAGGCTAAACCACAAAACTTCGACCTCTTAACCTAAAACTTCAACCACTAAAGTAATTGGTATCCTGTGATTTGAACTATATAAGTTGTATACATAATACTTTCGTGGGTGTAATTTGCAAAAAATATTTAAGTTGTAACACGCAAAAGACTTGAACTTAAGGCTCTAATTCACAAATAATTCAAACTAACAATAGTAATAGTTCTAACCGAATTGCAACAACTACAATCCAAAGCTTTAATTTTAAAGAAGCCTCGATATAAAATTGAAATGCAATTGTCTCTCCAACTTGTCTTGTATGAGACGGACCCAAATTGTTAGAGTATATAACATATCTCGGGGCCTCAACCATCAGCTTAACCTTTTGGTTGAGTTGGTTCTTTGACGCAAATAGTTAGCTAATTTTATAATTAATCACTTTAAAATTGTAAATAATCTCTCTAAGACACTACATACGCATAAGCCAGTCCAATAAAAATCATATCAATAAGATGCCATTTCATTAAACAATTTGTGTTACAAAAGTTCCTAATCAATAACCGTGAAAATCACAATAAAAAGACAAAAAGATCAATATTAAAATAAACAAAATTGAAAAAGATAAATTAAAATAACAAAACTCTTACCTATCACATCCTAACACATAAGTGTGATTTATTAATCTCACAAATAACCGTTAATTACTAACATAAACATTTGTGTTATATCTAAGATTGAAATGATACCTGCTCGGACAAGGCCTCGATTAAAAGAGGCCTTGCGAAGAGAGCCACAAAGAGCTGCAACTTTTATCACTCGTTTCTCAACCATTTCTTCACTTCCTATTTTCTCTCTGTTGTTTTTTTTCTTTTAAACTGATTTTTTAGTCAAATTAAGCTGGTGTTTTCAATTGACTCTTATATTAAGAGGGGAATTCTGGTTATAATTGCCTTTCATATTGTAGCCATTCATTGCAATGTCAATCTGACGGTCAGGAATAAATGACAGTAACATTCAAAACCTTATAATTTGCTGATCTATGCCATGATGTAGCATTCCAATTATGAGATAGTGGTGGATTCATCAGTTTTATAATAAAAAGCTGGATATGAATCAACTTTTTTTAGATTCTACTCTATATGTTTGGAACCAATAAACATCACAAAAATTGGCATTTTCTTCTTTTGCTTATTCTACCTTTGTTTAAGGATTTGGTTTTGCATTCCTTTTATTGTATCAAATACTACCATTTTTGGGTCAAAACGTATCAATTTATATTCGTTTTCGCCTAATGATTTAGGCCTTAGTTTAAAAAAAGACGATTAGTTAGATGCACCATGGGTTCCTAGAGAAACTCTAGACCCTAATAAGCTCTAACGTTTAAGTGTGAGGTGACACTGAAATTCGACTTTTGAAATTTAGGCTTTTTTGGCTATGTCTCTATAGGGTCATGAGCTATATTATGAAGTTATGAAAAATAGTGATAGAGATATATATATGAAGAGAAGAAACATTATATAGGGAAACTAATTCGGATTACACTACAAAATAATGCAAAATTCCAACCAAAACCCACCGACTACCCACTTTTAGTCGGAATATTCTGACTACTTTTGTGACTAACACATGTAGTCGGAAATTCCGACTAAATTGGGACTAAATGTGCTTTTGGTTGTAATTTCAAATTGAATGAAAAAAAGAAAAAAATAACATTAGTTATCACCGACCAACTTTTAGCATTAGTGAAAAGAAAATAAATGTTAGGGGCAGAATTCATATGTAGAAGACAAATAAAACATTTTGATATGCAAGGAAAGTAGTAAAATATAAATAGATAAATATATAAATAAATAAATATAGTGACATAAAATTGGTTCCCAATACACTTAATGAAGAAAAGACTAGAGAGTAGGGAGTTGGGAAGGGAACCACTGGTGCAGAAGGGGTGGGATGCCTCTATTGAATTCCCGATAGAGCTTAGGTTTTTTTATTGATTTTATTCTTGTTTGAGATGTTGTCACTTCCCAATGAATTTGAAAAATATAATCATAAGATACCAAGTAAACCAAATTCCTTTGATAAGGGTGGAAAGCTAGTAAGTTCAACTTAAATTCAGGAGTGTAATCTAAGGGAAGCTTACACAACAATGTCCACCAACTCTTAGTACAATCGCCTACATCCTCATAAAGTTACCAAAAGTGACCATCGTCAACACCAGTAATTGGAGACATTGAGCAGCTAGACAGAGCTCCGCGTTTTCTACTTATCTGGCAACTTTATGAGGATGTAGGCGATTGTACTAAGAGTTGGTGGACATTGTTGTGTAAGCTTCCCTTAGATTACACTCCTGAATTTAAGTTGAACTTACTAGCTTTCCACCCTTATCAAAGGAATTTGGTTTACTTGGTATCTTATGATTATATTTTTCAAATTCATTGGGAAGTGACAACATCTCAAACAAGAATAAAATCAATAAAAAAACCTAAGCTCTATCGGGAATTCAATAGAGGCATCCCACCCCTTCTGCACCAGTGGTTCCCTTCCCAACTCCCTACTCTCTAGTCTTTTCTTCATTAAGAGTGTGTTTGGATTGAAGGAAATGAAGAAAAAGTAAGGGAAGGGATTTGGAGGGAGAAAGTGCCTCTTGTATTCTCCCTAAAATTGTTATTCAAATATAGTGTTAGTGTAGATTCTAATAGTGATGATTTTGCTATATTGAAAGCTTTTAGGAGCGCTAGTGGAGAAATGGTTAATGCAAGAATTTTCTATATTCGTTATTGATCTAGCAAGAAAGATTTTAAAAAATAATAAGAATAATTTAATGAATAATATTTCTAAATGTGTATAGTAATAATTTATTTTAATTGTTTTAGCTTAATAACATGACATATTTGATGATTGTTAAAATTTTCAAAAAATAAGAAGAGAAAATCAAACGTGAGAGGAAGACTAATAGATTTACAGAAAAAACAATACTCATTATGAGTCATATATCAACTGAAAATAATAGTAGTACTTCATAAAATCGATCATCTCTGTAAATCTGTTAGTCTTTGAACCAAATATGTATGGCACACATGGTTCAATTGTAGGAGAAGAAGATACATAGCTTAGAAATCAACACATGCATCAAGGACCCCAAAAAACAACAATAAACAGTCAAATTGAACCACCACGAATTTTGTTTGAACAGCCCACCTTGCGGGCATCTTCACGAATCAATCTGAGCACCTTTGGGGACACCAAGGTCAAATCTAGAATCTCTATACTTGAATCTTACTATCAAGACCCAAGACCATCCCCAACAACCTTAGGAGAACCCCCAAAAATCGAGTTAATGGTCATAGGATCGACAAATAAATTCAATAAAACTGACAGCAGCTATGAGAGCACACCCACTGACCAGGGGACCTTGCAGCACCTATGCAGATCAAATGGAAAGTCTTTTGAGGAAACGAAGAGCAAATATGGAATCTCTACACTAGAATCTCGCTTACTTGACCCAAAATTCCTTCCAACAACATTGGGAAGACCACCAGAAGTGTAGCTGAAGGTCACCTGTTCGCCAATATTGCTGTCAGCTTTGTGCATGCTGATTTTTCTGATTTTTTGTGCATTAAAACGTGCACATGACTAGCACGTGATGTTTTGAACACCTCTCTTATGTTGGGTTGAGTTGTTAATAGCATGCTCTAATATTAGAAGGTCTCATAAACTATAAATAGGAGGCCTAAGACATTGTAAAACTGAGTTTTTGATATTTCGCAAACTTTTTGATGATTAACAGAGGCGTTTCTCAGATATTGTCTGTCGTCCAAATTGTGAATTTATTTGGTGGGAAATGTTGTTTTAAATTATGAATTGGGTTTGAATAAAAAAAGGATCATTACCACCATTGAAGATGTGATGAAGCTTGAACGTGAGAAAATTAATGGTAGAAAGTAGTTCGGCTAATGTGAAGAACTGGTCTGTATTAGTGGGACATCAACTGGCAAGGACATGGTCAATTGGTTGTTTATGATGAAGCTTTGAAATCGATTGTTTGTTTTGTTGTAATTTGATTTTGCGTTAATTTGATTTGTTGAGTTCAAAATATTCTTCCGGGTAAATTATTTCTCTTTTGGTTTTTAATAATTCGATTTGGTTGTTTGTGTTGTTTTAATTTTATGAACTGCGACATCAACTCGCAAGGACATGGTCAACTGGTGCCCGCCTTAGAATTGGATGTGTTGCTGACTACCCTTTAGAACTCATGTTTCAAGCATTAGAGTACACCAAACCTTCTCCCAGAAATCTAGCCTCACCATCACCATTCAAACATATTGTTGATTATGTTCTGGCCATCCCCTGCTTGACCTGCTCCTCCTATACTGTCATTAACATCTAAGAAATTCTTCAACTCATGAATATAAGTATCGCTTGAGTACATTTAGGTAACTTTTTCACTTTGTTTATCTTGTGTTTGGTGTTGTTATTCTACTAAATAGAATTGCAATATTGTGCACATTTTATTAGATTTGCTTTTGAAATTAAAATTCTAATTTTTGACATGTTCTTAGATGTTTAATTTGTTTGTCATTTGATTATTTTGATGTATTTTGTGGAAATTTTCCGTTTGGTGAATTGGGTCGCATAATATAGTTTATTATAGTATGGGCAGTACTGAAATTTTGTGCTGCAACAGGTTGTTGTGAATTGAGGAAATACTTCTTCCCTCTCTTTCAAACTGACGCTTTAAACCAAGTTTGATTTTTTTTTTCTTTTTGCTTCATGTTTGACTTTTAATTTTCTAACTCTTCTTTTACATGGACTTGCAATATGAATGATGAATGACAAGGAATCAAACATACACATTTTCATAAATGTAGGACCAGAAAATGAGTTACTCAATGTTTTAGATACCACTTCAAAGCTTGAGAGCTTCAATGTATTTTCAGAGACTATGTCGTTAAGCAAGTTTTGGACTTCAATGCATTCATTGGTGTTAACTGCACAAAACTTGCTGTCAAGTAAGCAATTGCAATAGATGTCATCTTACGAGGGTAGATGCTACTCTATATAAGGTTATATAAACCCAATTATTTTGGTAACAGTTGTCTCATTCTACTGGAATTTGCTGGAGCACTGACACTGCTTAGTGGGTTTTTTTTGAATTTTAAGTTGCTTAATTTTCACTGAATCTTAATTTTCATTGAACATGAACTTTTTACAATTATCAACTCAACCCACCAACATTTGTTTCCATTGTGAAGTTCGTTCACCATCATTATGAAGATGTGATGAAGCTTGATCGTTCATTACTCAAGTTTATGTGCATTTATTGGATCTTCGTTTTCATTATTTGTTGTTCAACTCTTGTGCGTTTATTGGAATTTGAAATTCTCCCCTAAACTTTTCTCTTGGTTTTATTTTAATTTAGGCATTTAATTTCTGAAGTTTGATTTTCTTGATTTTCATCTTATTTCTTGATTTTTTGATTTTGAATCTTCGTTTTTAATTTTTATTTTCTTCTTTTTGATGATGTCGTCTGGAGCCTTGAACTGGGGTCGTCATCTAGTTAATCCAAGAAGATCGATTGAAAATTTAGGGTTTCATCATTTCTCAAGGTTAGTTTTGATGGCCCTTTTATCTTCCGGTTTTCCATTAGCTTTATTTTTAATCTGATGTTGGAATCAATGCAAAGCATGGAATCAATTTGATGTTGGAATCAGCGACAAAAAAATCCAACCAAATGACTAGTATCACTTTTCAGGTTGATAGATTAAAGAAGAAGATGAGACATAAGGAAAATGCTTATAGAGCTCTTCAACGGGCGTTTACCAGATCTCTTGGCACTCTTCCTCGCCTTCCGCTATACCTTTTGGGAAGAATTCAGGTCCCTGTAAACGTAAACTTTTTCTGTACATCAAGGGAACTTCAGAAAATTCAGTCAAGAGATCTAAAGCAGAACTGAAGCGGGTTTTGGAGGATATCACTGCTCAAGCCATATCTCTTCCGGGTGGTACACAACCAGGCATATATTCTGTTCACTAATAACAAATCTGACAACAACCTCAACCAACTTCTATAAAAGCTCATGTTGCTTGAATGCACAAATTGCATGATAATCACCACCCCAAAGCTACAAAAAGACCAAGGCAGCTTCATCTACTCATTGACAACAATAGATCAACGATTTCATTTGTTGAAACGATGAGTCAACAACCATGGAACATACTCGAATTTGAGAGAACAACCTGAACTTCAATGGAAAATATCACATCGCGTAGACAACTCTAAAATCAACCCCTTCATTTGGAAAAAGGAATAGACAATATATACACAATAAAAGCTTTGAATCCAATTTGACATAGGATGAGCCAAAGGAAAGGAAAAGCCAATTGTTGGGACAAAACTGTGAGTAGCAGTTCACAGGGTTAGTAAACCCATTTACAACAGCAGCTGGGACAAACAAGTTTAGACTTAGACCTAAGGACAAGGAATAGCTATCAATATTGCTATTCTCCAACTTTTCTCATTTTATATGTAAAAAATTCTTATATTTTCTCCAATTAATTAAGAAATGTTTTTCATTACTTTTGTTTTTCTTTTTTCATATCTTCCTTCAAAATTTAAAAGTTTTTACTTCATTGCATAATTATTTGTTATCACAACCAATATCCCAATTATTTTAAGTAATTTTACGCTTATTGAATTTTATGCGATGAAATTACATCAAAATTTCATATATGTTTTATCTTTAAATTTATTAACAATTTAAATATGTTTTTTTATATAGTAAATTGTCAAATTTGGGATTTATTGTTATTTTCAATTACTTTAGTGTATTTGATTTTTTTTATATGTATGTTATATGTTTTTGGGTGTTTCTCTTAAAATCTCAATTTAACATCCCAATTATTTTTAGTGTATGCTATATGTTTTTGGGTGTTTCTCTTATTAGATTTTATGTTAATAATTAGAATATATGTGTAGTAGAGGGGCCTCCAAGCGAAAAATTGAAAAGGATAAGCAAAAAAATAAAAAAAATCAATAAATAAAATGTTTTTGAAACTTTATCCCAAAATAAGCACTTTTTCTTCTAAGCTTAGGTTCGGACCGGTTCGCTGTTACTAACAGCGAACAAAGGGCTTTTTTTTTATACAGTTTCAGTGTGTTCGCTGTTACTAACAGCGAACAAAATAAAATTGGTCAAATTAAAGTCAATCTCAAATAATGATAAAAAAAATTAAAAAAAAAAAATTTAGTGTGTTCGCTGTTGATAACAGCGAACAAGTAGCAGGTTGAAGATCATCGAGCTAATACACTTGAATTACATTCAAGGAAGTGCAGAGAAGTATTGCCCATGAATTGTTTGCCTTGCTACACGTGTGCAAGCCATTATACACTTGGCTCCTTCTTTCCTTATTATCCATGCCTACCAACATTTTTTGTCTCACAATTTCTATCACATCTTTAAGAAAAAGTGTTATACTCTCGAAAAGCGATGCTTCCAATCTTTTTTTGCTTTGGGTATTTTTTGATTGAAAATGATATCTAGTAACAGTGAACACACTGAAACTGTATAAAAAAAAAGCCCTTTGTTCGCTGTTAGTAACAGCGAACCGGTCCGAACCTAAGCTTAGGAGAAAAAGTGCTTATTTTGGGATAAAGTTTCAAAAACATTTTATTTATTGATTTTTTTTTATTTTTTTGCTTATCCTTTTCAATTTTTCCCTCCAAGCTGGTATTTCAAAAAGGCTAAAAATAAAGCATTAGGCCCAAAAATTTCAAGAAACCGGGGCCCAAAAATAAGGGGAGAATACAGATGAAAGATTCACATTCACCCGACATGTAATAACTCCTATCCCCTTTTAATCTCTTTTTCTTGGGAAAAAAACCCTGCTATACTACCTTTCATCTTCTGAATTAACATTGAAGCGGAAGATCTACAAGCAGCAACCTTTCTTCTTCTTCGATCGGCCTCATCAATGGCGCCATTGGCAAAGGTAATTGTTTTTTTAGTTTAAATAGATACAATTTTATTTTTTTTACTCTTAAATCCCTCACTTCTGAATTCTTCACTCTTGAATTCCTAATCAATCAGTCTTCAATTTTCGGTATTGTTTTGTAGATTCGTTTGTAATTTTGTTTGCAATTGCCTCATTTTAGGTTGATAATTTATATTTTTTTTGATTTCATTTTAGTTTGCTAATTTCTTATTTTTTTGATGTAATTTCGTTGACAATTTTGTTTGTAATTACTGGTAGTTTAATTGTTTGATTTATTGATTATTTGATTTCATTTGATAATCAATTTTGTTTGACTGTTTGATTTCTCATTTTGTCACTCTTGATTCTTGAATCCTGAGAGAGTGAGAGTTTGATTTCGTTACTATATAAGTTGGTTATGGGCTGTGGCTTCTTGCTTTCTAAATTCTAATTGATTATTGGTTCTTGCTCTCTAATTGATTATTCCTTTCTAAAATTCTTTTTTTTAAATGTTTTAAAATTCTAAAATTCTAATTTAGTACTTGATTATTATTTATTGGTTCTTGCTTTCTTAAAATTCTATAATGGCAAATTGGCAATTCTAATCTAGGCAATCCGAATTGGTAATTTGGTAATATTGGTAAATATGGTAATTGATAATTGCTTTCTCGCCTATTTCTTTCTAATTTGGTACTATTGGTAATTTGGTACTAAGAATATTTCTTTCTAATTTGGTACTATTGGTAATTTTTGATGAATCTAACAATTAGGTTAGTTGATTTTTTTTAATTTATTTGAATTGGGCATTAATAAATGTTGATTTATGATTATTTTCTTATATAGGCTGTCCAAGTTGCTGGAGAGGATGTTAGTTCCTCTTCCTCTTCCTCTTTTTTTCGAATTAAAACTCCTGTCAGCGAGGGGGAGGATCAGGGGGATGGGAATCTGATCGTTTCGTCTGATACAGAAAGTGACGTATCAACAATTGGCAGACATATTATCATTTATGAGACGGCCGGAGGGGAAAAAACGTTAATTACTAGGTGTTCTCTTTTAGGAATTATAGGTTATCTTTCTTGTGCAAAGAAATTAAAAGATGCTTATCCGGCTGATAAGCCGTGTCATGATGTAATAACAAAGTCAGTTGCTCATATAATGTGGCCCTGGTTTCCGTTTTATAACCACATGGGGTATTTTGATGATAATGACGTAAGATTAGATCCGCTTACAATGGGTTGGGGTGAATTTAGCAGGAAATTGGTTTACGCAGAAGTTTTTCCAAATCATTATGATGAGATAGAACGAATTGTTTATTTGCTGAAGTATGAGAATGCTAAATTTAGACCTAGTGTAATGCATATCCCTCTGAATGCCATATATAATTCCCAGAGGTTGAACTTGGTAGTTAAGTTTTACATCGCTGCTTATAGAGAATTGGAACCCGATGACAGTGGGTTATTTTTGATTGATTTATGGCAAGGGTGCAACGCTTTGTATCGAGATATTAATTTCCAGCTTTTGGTAAGGCCACAAGAAAGAACTCCGGATGATCGTAAAATAAGCAGTAAATTTTCGAGGTTTCTCACTAAGTTGGAGGAGAGACAGGCTAGAGGTGATGATGAAGATAGTGAATCAGATATTGATAATGATGAGTCGGAGGAAGATAGTGAGAACGAAGAAAAGGAAGAGTTTCAGAGGAATTGGGCTGCATTCACAAGGATGTTAAAATTCATTCATGTGTATGAAGATAGCTAAGCAGAGCCAGAAATAGCTAATCCGCATAGACTTTTTGTAAATTCTCTACATGTTTGTTTTTCGTATATTACTCTCTACGTCAGTTGTAGACATCTTGATAACTGCCCATGTATGATCTTCTCTACTGAAAGATAGTGTTCAGAAATCTGTTTTCTTTTACTATGCTTTATACTTCCATATACTATTTAGAGTGCTCATTGTTCAGATATGGAAATTTTCTTTTAAACTGACTTGGGAAACTCAAACGCATTTCTGAAAATTCTGCCCCAAAAAGTTTCTGACTGATTGCAAATGTAAGTTTCGACCAAGATTAATTCCACTTCGTCCAAGACTGTGTTAAATCTCACAAGCACCAGCTGAAATTTTACTTCTGGAATAATTTGTTTGGAATCTCGACCAAAATGCTGCAGCTTCGACCATATTTCATTGAACTTAACAATAATAAACTTCGCTTGAGCTGCATAACAGTAATTTTGTGGTTGAAATTTCATTGAACTTAACAATAATAATATTTCATTGAACTTAACAGTAATTTTGTGGTTGAAATTCTTCTGGAAATTGATCATTGCAATTTCAAACGAGACTGAGAAAGAGAAACTTCGACCGAATTTATGAGCTGCATAAAGTTTCTGGCATGCGTATCAGTTAATCTCGATCACTAGTTCTTTACAAGGTTACACAATTTCTTGTGTGGCCGTGAAACGCGCCAATCTATAGGTTAAATAGCTAATTGATATAAATTATCATCATAAGAATAATTATTCTTATTAGGAAAAATTATACAAAACTACCTATTCTATACCTCTTTCTTTAAAAAACTACCTAATATAAATTTTTTTTCAAAAAACTACCTTATATAATACCAAACTTTGCAAAACACTACCTGTTAATGAATTTCCGTCAGTGACTGTTAAAATTGACGGTAATTACTATGTGCTATTCACGTGCAACTTAAGAGCCTTCCATCTTCTTCATTTAAATCCAGATTCTTCCCTTGTCTTCCATTAAAACTCAAAGCCCTAATTTCATTCTTCCTTATTCTTCCATTAAAACTTAAACCCCTAATTTAAGATCCAAATTCTTCTTTATTTTGCTTCCCTAATGTATTCCTCTTCTTCAACATCAAATGGGTGAATGAGAGGAAGCATGGGTTTGTTGCTTGGAAAATGAATAGGAACAAGCAATTTCTAAAGTTAAAAGAATTAAGAAGAAATGGGTGAATGAGAGGAAGCATGGAAATCAAATTAAGAGCTTTGTATTAGGGTTTTTCTTTTGTTTTTTGTTGATGGTTGTTGTTCTAAAGTTCATGAATTAATTGAGAATTTGTACTAGTTAATTGGGTTGTAACATATTTATGATAAATAAAATGGGTATTTTGTATGTTGTCTATTTCTAATGGAAATCAAATGGGTTTTTTAATGCTTGGTGATTATACTCACTGGTTGTGTTTATTGTGCATGATTGAGTATATGCTACTGGTACAGCAGCTTGCTGATTTCTGTAATTCCTGTGTTCATTGTGCATGATTGAGTATATGCTTTTGGTACAGCAGCTTGCTGATTTCTCTAATGCTTATACGCATTACATTGCACAAACTGATTACACAAACTGCTTTCTGTAATACTCACTGGTTTTGTAATGCTTATGAACCAACCCATTAATATTCTTGCATCAAAATGTTGCTGATATCTTGCATCAAAATCATTACAGACTGATTGAGTATATGTTTGCTGATATGAACAACAAAATCAGAATTGGAAAATGAACTTTCCCTTTGCACTATACACAGCATACAGTTGGTATATGAACAGCATATCAGTACACAGATTGCACACTGCACACAGCACATCCCTATACAGTTAACTGATGTTTGCTGTTTGGTATGCAAAATACACTGATGTTTTGCAAAATTCTAAATCAGAACATATACACTTGATCAGACCAACTACACAGCATACCAACATTGAACATCAGACCAACATCACAGCACCAGCTCACACCAACATTGAACATGTACACAGTCATTCTAAAATCAGTAATTGAACATGCACAGCACAGCACCAACATACCAACATTGAACATCAAACACCCTCATCATATATATTTATATTAGTAGAAAATACACAAGTTCTTGCAAAATACAATAGCACCAAAATACACTTGTTTTTGCAAAATACATTTGTTGAAAATTACAATCCAAACTACTACACTAAGTACATTAGTTGAAAATACATGAGTTCTTGCAAAATAAATCCATTACAATCCAAACTACTTGATTTGACTAATTTGATCGATTACACATGAAGCGGATTGTGTTTGTGGTTGACTGTTGGTGCTTGGCATATCATTTGTTGTCGATTGTTGAGTTGAAGAAGACCCCTTTTTAGGCCTACCACCCTTTGATTTCTCCTTCGTCGTTGGTGGTTTGGGTGGATTCTTACAACAGTAGCAGCTTTATTCCCTCCCTTTCAATTTCACAGCTTTTCTCTTGATTTTCAGTTTCTTCATTTATATGAACCCTAATCAATCATGTGTGCAAACAAATACAATATTACCAAACAAAGATGCAATTGATATAAACAAATACAGAAATAAACCTACAAACGAATCAATCTCCTAAACCTACCTAAACAGAAGCACACGAACAAACCCTAAAACGAACTAAAAAACAAAAATTGAGAAGAAATATTTACCTGTGCTTGGTTGGTGCTTTTGATTTAATGAATTGAAGATATGGACAAGCAATTATTGTGGAGAATTAAAGGAGAAGGGCATGGAGTTAAAGCATACAGTGATTTGGTAGGTAAGAGACTCGATTTCAGAAGGAAGAGAACAAATGAGCTAGCTTTCTGTGAAGGTGAAAGGTATTTCAAGAGATCACGTGAGTCCCGCGTGCTGGTCAACGTTATCTATACCAGTCAACTGACGAAATTAGGTACAAGGTAGTGTTTTGCAAAATTTGGTATTATACAAGGTAGTTTTTTAAAAAAAGAGGTATAGAATAGGTAGTTTTTTATAATTTTCTCTTCTTATTATTACTAATACACATTTAGAGAAGATAAGAGGCACGTTTTAGTAGCGCTAGTGGAGAAATGGTTAATGCAAGAATGGTTAATGCAATAATTTAATGAATAATATTTCTTATCATCATTAAATTATTCTTATTATTTTTTTAGTAGCGCTAGTGGAGAAATGGTTAATGCAAGAATTTTCAAAATTCGTTATTGATCTAGCAAGAAGATTTTAAAAAAATAATAAGAATAATTTAATGAATAATATTTCTAAATGTGTATTAGTAATAATTTATTTTAATTGTTTTAGCTTAATAACATGACAAATTTGATGATTATTAAAATTTTCAAAAAATAAGAGAAAATCAGACATGAGGGGAAGACAAACAGATTTACAGAAAAAATAATACTCATTATGAGTCATATTTCAACTGAAAAAAATACTTCATAAAATCGATCATCTCTGTAAATCTGTTAGTCTTCCTCTTATTGAAGTATTATTTTTTCCTTCATAAAATCGAATATTTCAGGTTCTTTTTCCTCTCCTCTTCTTTTTTTCTTCATCTCCTTCAGCAAGTACAAATACTGTTCATCTCCTTCATCAGGTTCTTTAGGGTTTTCGTATTAATCTCCTGATTGTTTGTTGTTTTTTTTTTTTAATTTGTTGAAGTATTATTTTGTGAATTACCTGAATGTAGAGACTTAGTGGGAATTTGGTTGGCATTCAAAGAATTCAGCGATTTGAAATTTAGGGTTTCATCATCTCTCAAGGTTAGTTTCCATTTGTTTTGATTTTCTTCTGATTTTCGATTGCAAACTTTTTGATGATTAATAGAGGCGTTTCTCAGATATTGTCTGTCGTCCAAATTCTTAATTTATTTGATGGGAAATGTTGTTCTAAATTATGAATTGGGTTTGAATAAAAAAGGATCATTACCACCATTGAAGATGTGATGAAGCTTGAACGTGAGAAAATTAATGGTAGAAAGTAGTTGGGCTAATGTGAAGAACTGGTCTGTATTAGTGGGACATCAACTGGCAAGGACATGGTCAATTGGTTGTTTGTGATTAAGCTTTGAAATTGATTGTTTGTTTTGTTGTAATTTGATTATGTTTTAATTTGATTTGTTGAGTTCAAAATATTCTTCTGGGTAAATTTATGTCTCTTTTGTTTTTTAATAATTCGATTTGGATGTGTTGTTGACTACCCTTTAGAACTCATGTTTCAAGCATTAGAGTACACCAAACCTTCTCCCAGAAATCTTGCTTGACCTGCTCCTCCTATACTGTCATTAACATCTAAGAAATTCTTCAACTCATGACTATAAGTATCGCTTGAGTACATTTTGATAACTTTTTCACTTTGTTTATCTTGTGTTTGGTATTGTTATTCCACTAAATAGAATTGCAATATTGTGCACATTTTATTAGATTTGCTTTTGAAATTAAAATTCTAATTTTTGACATGCTCTTAGATGTTTAGTTTGTTTGTCATTTGATTATTTTGATGATGTATTTTGTGGGAATTTTCCGTTTGGTGAATTGGGTCGCATAATATAGTTTATTAAAGTATGGGCAGTACTGAAATTTTGTGCTGCAGCAGGTTGTTGTGAATTGAGGAAATACTTCTTCCCTCTCTTTCAAACTGACGCTTTAAACCAAGTTTGATTTTTTTTTTTCTTTTTGCTTCATGTTTGACTTTTAATTTTCTAACTCTTCTTTTTCATGGACTTGCAATATGAATGATGAATGACAAGGAATCAAACATACACATTTTCAGAAATGTAGGACTAGAAAATGAGTTACTCAATGTTTTAGATATCACTTCAAAGCTTGAGAGCTTCAATGTATTTTCAGGGACTGTGGGGTTAAGCAAGTTTAGGACTTCAATGCATTCATTGGTGGTAACTGCACAAAACTTGCTGTCAAGTAAGCAATTGCGATAGATGTCATCTTACGAGGGTAGATGCTACTCTATATAAGGTTATATAAACCCAATTATTTTGGTAACAGTTGTCTCATTCTACTGGAATTTGCTGGAGCACTGACACTGCTTAGTGGGTTTTTTTTGAATTTTAAGTTGCTTAATTTTCATTGAATCTTAATTTTCATTGAATTTGAATATGGCATACTTAATTTTCATTGAATCTTAATTTTCATTGAACCTTAACTTTTTATAAATATCAACTCAACCCACCAACATTTGTTTCCATTGTGAAGTTTGTTCACCATCATTATGAAGATGTGATGAAGCTTGATCGTTCATAACTCATGTTTATGTGCATTTTTTGGATCTTCGTTTTCATTATTTGTTGTTCAACTCTTGTGCGTTTATTGGAATTTGAAATTCTCCCCTAAACTTTTCTCTTTGTTTTATTTTAATTTAGGCTTTTAATTTCCGAAGTTTGATTTTCGTGATTTTCATCTTATTTCTTGATTTTTTGATTTTGAATCTTCGTTTTTAATTTTGATTTTCTTCTTTTTGATGATGTCGTCTGGAGCCTTGAATTGGGGTCGTCATCTAGTTAATCCAAGAAGATCGATTGAAAATTTAGGGTTTCATCATTTCTCAAGGTTCGTTTTGATTCCCCTTTTATCTTCTTGCTTTCCAATTGCTTTATTTTTCATTTGATGTTGGAATCAATACCAAGCCTGGAAAAAAAATTTGATGTTGGACTCTGCCACTACAAAATCCAACCAAATGACTAGTATATCACTGTTATGGCAGCAGGTCCTCAACCAGTACCACAAACACCTCTATACAGTAAGCGAGAATATCAGTAAGAAATAGAAGAAGAAAATCAGAATATTAGTTGTGCAGAAAAGAAAAGAAAGGAAGAAGAATAATAATAGTGGAATGCTTGTAATTATGTATTAGAGGACGTGGTGTCCCCTCAAGCTCTTCGAGTGGCCCGATAACTCCTATAGGTACAATACCCAAATGATACTACAAGCATATATATTCTATTGTACTCTTAGCTATATATAGAAAAGTACTGAATTCTAGAAGCTATTAGAAAGTACAGCTCATACACCAAAATTCTTTACTGACATCATGCCTTTTGTGAATGGTGACTAAGAGAGAGGTATAACCGAATTCAGTTAATCTTAATATTCTTCCTCCTTGCATAAGTATATAAAATAGTGGGCCTGGGCTGCTGATCCGGATCCATAACAATACCCGCCCCAACGAGAGACACCTTGTCCACAAGGTGGAAGTCAGGAAAAAGTGTGAGAATGTTTTCATATAACTCCCAAGTAGCTTCTGAGGGGGAAAGACCTTGCCACTGAATTAAGACTTGAGCTGTGGACCAAGGTTGTGCAGCATCTTTTCGAACACCCAAAACAGCCAAGGGCTGCGTCAAGGGCTGCGTCTGAAACTCCAAAGTGGATGTCAAAGTTGAGGGCAATTCTGTTGGATTGAAGGTAGCTCCGGAGGCCCGCTTAAGTTGTGAAACATGAAATACCGGATGTATTTTACTCTCCCGAGTCAAGGCTAAACGATATGCCACAGCACCAACTCGGGCTTCGATCACATATGGTCCATAGAAACAAGGAGCAAGTTTATCACATGGACGACGAGCAAGGGATTGCTGTCTATATGGTTGAAGTTTTAAGAACACCAAATCGCCTACTTCAAACGAAACTTCCCTCCTACTCAAATCAGCCTGCTTCTTCATCCTGTGCTGAGCTCGAAGTAAATTATACATAAGATCATCCAAAACAGCATCACGTTCTCTCAATAATTGATCGACACTATCCACCGGAGTACAATTATTGCCAATGCGAATGATGGAGGGAGGAGGGCGGCCATAGAGAGCCTTGAATGGTGACATTTTGATGGACATGTGGGGGGCGGTGTTATAGCAAAACTCGGCCCAATGAAGCCACTTTGCCCAATTTCGTGGATGACCATTGACAAAACAACGAAGGTATGTTTCGAGAGCCTGATTGACTATTTCACTCTGCCCGTCGGTCTGTGGATGATATGCGGTGCTACGAGATAGAACCGTCCCTTGCAAACGAAAAAGTTCTTGCCAAAAATTGCTCATAAAGATCTTATCACGATTGGAAATTATGGACGATGGAAATCCATGTAAACGAACAATTTCACGCACAAATAATTCAGCAACTGAGACTGCAGTAAAAGGGTTTTTAAGACCCAAAAAATGCGCGAACTTGGTTAATCTATCCACCACCACAAGTACCGTATCATAACCTCCCGATTTGGGTAAAGCTTCCACAAAATCCATCGTAATCTCGCCCCAAACATGAGATGGAATAGGTAAGGGTTGTAATAGACCGGCGGGTTGTTGGTGAGAGGCCTTTTGTAGCTGACAAACGGAGCACTGTTGAACAAACTTTGTAACCGATTTACTCATTCCTTCCCAAAACCAATCTTCGGCGAGGCGAAGATACGTCTTGTACTCACCATTATGTCCTCCAGCAGCTGAAGTGTGGTATTCGAGTAACAGTTTGGCTATCAAAGGAGATGATTTCGGTATAGCCACACGACCTTTATAAAGCAAACAACCATGATTCATTGTGAACCCATGCACAGTACCACCATTTTGCTGCAGTTCCTGACATACTTTACCCAATAATGCATCCTTCTTGATCTCCTCTCTAATGAACTCCCAATCAATCCCATGAGTCGACATAATAGCCCCAAAATAAATCAATGGGTGACGTGATAATGCATCAGTAGCTTGGTTACTAAGATCGGGTCGAAAATGCACCTTAAAATCGTACCCCATAAGCTTGGTCACCCATTTTTGGTATTCTTCCCCGATCTCCCGTTGCTCCAAAATAAACCGTAAGCTTCGCTGGTCAGTCAAAACAATGAAATGCCGGCCAATTAAATAATGACGCCATTTTTGCACAGCTAACACAATGGCCATTAACTCTTTCGTAAATGGATTTTGCCTCCCCCCTAATACCCAAGGCTTTGCTAAAATAAGCAATAGGATGCTTATTTTGAGCCAACACAGCGCCTAGACCCTTCCCCGATGCATCGGTCTCTACCACAAATGGAAGTGTAAAATTTGGAATAGCTAAAACGGGGGCGGAAAGCATTACCTCCTTGAGTTTATCAAAAGCTGCCGTGGCATTTTCAGTCCAAGCAAAGCTGTCCTTCCTCAATTGATTTGTTAGAGGAGTCGCCAATTGAGCATAGCGATGTATGAATCGACGATAATAGCCAGTAAGACCCAAAAATCCCCGCAACTCTTTTAGATTCTTAGGTAATGGCCAAGCTTGAACAACCGCTAACTTGTCCGGATCCATAGCCACTCCATTACTCGGCACAATGTGGCCCAAATAAGCCCCTTGAGCTTGCCCAAACACGCATTTCTTCAAATTGGCATATAGCTGCTGTTGAGCTAAGGTTTCCAAAACGACGGTCAAATGTTGTTGATGTTCTTCTAAGGAACTACTATACACCAAAATGTCATCGAAAAACACCAACACAAAATGTCGTAAATAAGGGCGAAATACCTCATTCATCAAAGCTTGAAAAGTCGCCGGTGCATTTGTTAAACCGAAGGGCATTACTAAGAACTCATAATGGCCCTCATGAGTTCGAAACGCCGTTTTGTGCACATCATCCGGGCCCATTTGGATTTGATGATAACCGGACTTCAAGTCCAATTTAGAAAACACAGTTGCTCCACTCAATTCATCTAACAGTTCTTCGATAACCGGTATGGGAAATTTTTCCGCCACTGTTTCTTTATTTAGAGCACGATAGTCGATACAAAACTGCCACGACCCATCCTTTTTCTTCACTAGTAGCACCAGACTAGAAAAAGGACTTCGGGAAGGTTGAATAATTCCAGCTGTCAACATATCGCCAACCATTCTTTCAATCTCCTCCTTTTGTATTTGCGGGTAACGGTAAGGCCTCATGTTCACCGGATTAGACCCCTGCTTCAAAATAATATGGTGTTGTTGGGTGCGCAATGGTGGAAGTCCCATTGGCATTTCGAAAACTTTGTGATGCTGCTAAAGTATAAGTTGCAACTCAGGAGGAGTGGAAATTTCAGATTCTGCCTCTTGGACATGGCTCTCCATCCTAGCCAATTCGATTAAGAGACCTCCCTGGACCTTTTTAATCACTTTCATCATGGATTTCAGAGTTACCCTGGACCTCTCTAGTGAAGGGTCTCCCCTCAAAATCACCTTACTACCATTCCACGAAAATTGCATAAGTGGAGTTTTCCAGTTTGTTGAGATTGTACCCAACTTGGCAAGCCACTCAATCCCTAAGATTATATTAGCATGCCCTAATTCCAGAGGAAGGGAATTTTCAGCTATACATATTGCTCCCAAGTCAACTTCAACTTCTTTGCAAAGCCCCGTACCCATCCGTGTCTCACCGGTCCCCAAAGTGACCCCAAAATTTTCGGTGGACTCTACTGGCAGTTCAAACCTTCGAATTACATCAGGTGAAATAAAGTTATGAGTGGCCCCTGGATCTATCATCACAATTACTTTATTTCCTTTGATCGTTCCTTCTAGCTTCATAGTACGGGGGTTATCAATTCCCACAACTGAGTTTACTGAAATTCCCGCCGTGACTGGTTCTACCTCCGATCGATCGTCATCCTCCGCTTCCAATTCTTCTCTCTCCTCCGCCTCCTCCGCCACAATCAACACACTCATCTCTTGCTTTTTGCAAACGTGACCCATCCTCCATTTCTCATCGCACCTATAACACAACCCCTTAGCTTTCTTGAAACTCCCGATCACTGAGCTGGCGAGTGTTTTTGTAGGAGGATTGTCGATTAGGGTGATGGTGGGCATTTTGTGGGTTTCGCAAGTTATACTGGTTTGGTGGGTTGTGGGTATTTTGAGAGGGTAGGCTATTTTTGTGGGTAAAAGAAGGTGAAGGGTATTTTGGATATTGATGTGGGCGGTGGGGGTAAATGGGTAAATTTCTGTGAGGTTTACTTTGAGTACTTCCTGGAATATTTAAGAGACCTAGGGCAATTAAATTTTCTTCAATTTTAACAGCCATATCCAAAGCTTCATCTACATTCACAGGGTCCATCAACCTCAACTCCGTTTGTATCCTCCATTCCAACCCTTTAATGAAGTTGGCCAACAAACACGATTCACTAACCTCCTCTTCTAAGTTCGCCGCAAACTGTATGAATACCTTCTCATAATCTTTTACACTCCCCTCTTGTCTTATGCTCATCCATTGCTCCATAAGAGAGCCCCCTTTTCGTCCCCTAAAATGCTTCAAAATCATACGCCTAAGGGTCCTCCAATTTGGAATGATCCGTCTCTTCTTCTCCCAATGGAACCATGCTTAAGCATCTCCCTCTAACCCCAAACTAGCCGCCCCAAATTTCTCTTTCTCAGTCAATTGATATACCTCGAAATAACGTTCTACCTTCCCAACCCAACCGTCGGGATCATCCCCAGAAAAAATAGGAAAATCAACTTTTCGGACATTATAGTTACCTCTTTCCCGATTACGCTCCACAGATTGTCGGAAATCCTCCAAGATCGCCATGTTTTCACCATCATTAGAGCGTTCCTGCTCCAGATTCGACCTCTCAGGAATGCTTATGGGTGTATTTTCCTCTCTTCGTTCCCCCAATTTCAAGCTTATGGCCTTGACTTTCGTCGTAAGGGCTGCCAAAACAGCTGTAATGTTTTTTTGCTCCTTCACACTGTCATCAACCTTCGCTTGAGACTCTTCTACACATTTTTTTAAGTCTTTAAAGCGTTCCTCCATGGTCTCCCTTAACTCCGGCACCTCACCTTGTAAGGCTGCCATTGTCTCCTCCAAATCATCCAATCGGTTCGCCTGAGTGGGCTGCATGATCAACCGCTCTGATACCACTGTTATGGCAGCAGGTCCTCAACCAGTACCACAAACACCTCAATACAGTAAGCGAGAATATCAGTAAGAAATAGAAGAAGAAAATCAGAATATTAGTTGTGCAGAACAGAAAAGAAAGAAAGAAGAATAATAATAGTGGAATGCTTGTAATTATGTATTAGAGGACGTGGTGTCCCCTCGAGCTCTTCGAGTGGCCCGATAACTCCTATAGGTACAATACCCAAATGATACTACAAGCATATATATTCTATTGTACTCTTAGCTATATATAGAAAAGTACTGAATTCTAGAAGCTATTAGAAAGTACAGCTCATACACCAAAATTCTTTACTGACATCATGCCTTTTGTGAATGGTGACTAAGAGAGAGGTATAACCGAATTCAGTTACTCTTAATATTCTTCCTCCTTGCATAAGTATGTAAAATAGTGGGCCTGGGCTGCTGATTCGGATCCATAACAATCACTTTTCAAGTTGATAGACTAAAGAAGAAGATGAGACATGAGGAGAATGCTTATAGGGCTCTTGAACGGGCGTTTACTAGATCTCTTGGCACTCTTCCTCGCCTTCCGCTATACCTTTTGGGAAGAATCCAGGTCCCTGTAAACGAAACTTTTTCTGTACATCAAGGGAACTTCAGAAAATTCAGTCAAGAGATCTAAAGCAGAACTGAAGCGGGTTTTGGAGGATATTACTGCTCAAGCCATATCTCTTCCGGGTGGTACACAACCAGGTATATATTCTGTTCACTAATAACTAGAGGTTTTGTTTTAATTCAGGGTTTTAATTTCTGAAGTTTTATTTTCTTGATTTTCATCTTATTTCATGATTTCTTGATTTTGGATCTTCATTTTTTATTTTGATTTTCTTCTTTTTGATGATGTCATCTGGAGACTTGAATTGACATCATCATCTGGTAAATCCAAGAAGATCGATTGAAAATTTAGGGTTTCATCATTTCTCAAGGTTAGTTTTGATGGCCCTTATGTCTTCTGGTTTTCCATTAGCTTTATTTTTCATCTGATGTTGGAATCAATGCAAAGCATGGAATCAATTTGATGTTGGAATCAGCGACTACAGAATCCAACCAATATATCCGTCGGGGATTCGAAACCGGAGACGAAAGTTTAATCACATCCTTCGATTTATTCTATTTTTGATAAACAAATGTTGTGCTCTTATTGTGATATTGTGCCACCTGCTGCAATCAGTCTCTCCTTCCAGCATTTTTCTTTCTACTTCAATCAACACTAAAATGGTAAAATTTTCTCAGCTTTAGTTTACTATTTAAGACTCTCTTCACATTTTAAAGAACATTTTGTTGATTGAGATTTTGTTTAGTTGGATTTTAGGGTTATGATATGATTCAGGTTTTAAAGATTAGTCATTGAGGGAGAAAAGAGAAGGAAAAGATGAAAAAAAAGGTATTTTTTCTTTTCTACTTTAATCCTTTGTTTCCATTTTTACATAACCAAATTGTTTCCTTGCACTGGTTACTAACTAATACACCTCATTTTTATTTTTAAAGACTAATATTTACATGACATCTGTCCCCTTATTTTTATTTCTCCTTTGACAAGTCTTGAGGGCCGGTTGGACCAATGTCCACTCATGAAGAAATTTGGTTGAAAAGTGTGATAGAAACATTTTAAAGTTTGATTTATTAGTGGATTATCATGAATTTATGCATTTTTTTCATTAATAAAATTCCAAATTCCACCATAAATCTTCTATTTTCTTCCACTTTTGTTCAATTAATAATGCATTTTGATGGTGCTAATAATGGATTAATCAGAGAAATTCAAAAGAAATTAGGGAAACTTCAAAAGCTTGATACTTTGTTTCTACAAGTAAATTCACTTTATGGGTCACTTGACTTCCTTTGAATTAGGGTCTTTGAGTAGTTTGAAATCTATGTATTTTCTTAATAATTTGTTGTTTGGTGAGATTCTTGATTCTTTTTCTCTTGAAAAGTTGTGTTAAAAAGATATTCTTTTAATTGGGAATTTCCCTACAATAGATATGATTATGATGCTGTTAATTGAAGTTCAGGTAAATATTTATTGTAAATTTTATTAGAACCATTTTGGATTTTTATTGAAATGTTGTTGGTAGTATCTTTCATAAGTGTGGTGTTTTTATCTATTATGAATGTTGTTAATCAAATTTAATATGATGCGGTATAGGGAAATATACTTATTACTACCTTATACCTCATTAAGGTTTGTCATTATTTTTAAATATAATTAGTAGAAGTGTTGTGTGTAATTAGGAAATATTTTATATTAAATCATATTCTATTTTGTTTAGTTTGTTGGTTTGCTTTGACTATTACCAAACCTGATAGTTTCAGGAAAATCAATGCATATGATAACTTTCTTCATCAATATTAAGTAGTTGAAGTATTTTGACTAAATACAATTAAATAGTTTTTCATCAATCCCATTGTGCTATCAATTTGAACGCCTAAGCTTTCGGAAAAGTATGAATTCAGTACAAGGGCATTTCACTCGAACATTTAGTTTACATTGTCTCAACAATAGCTTTGTCTTTGTTCCTGATGACTAATGGTTACAGTTTTCTCACACAACCGTGAAACACTGAGTAACAACTTCAAGCTTAGATTAATATTCAGTACAAATACATTTCTCTTGAATATTTATAGTTTTCTTTGATGGTAAATGAAGTCGTTTAGTTTCCTTCTCCTTGTGATGTTGAGATTCTGCCCTATAGTGAACTTAAAAATTAGAACTTAAAATAACATGCAGGTTTCTGTTGAGATTCTTCATCTTCGTCCTAATTTTCCCCTTTTTCTCTAAATAAAGAGTAAGATCTCATGTTGAATAGATTTTGTGGGTAAGTTTTGCTATGACATTTTGAGAGTTTTAAATTACTTCATTGATTATTTGTTATTATTTATAAATTTGTAGGATGGTGATTAGAATTAATTTTGAGTTCTTAATTTTAAATTTTATAGCAGATTGATGGTCGAATTTAGTGGCCCTATAGCTAGAAAAAGGTTAGGGTCTAAGGATGGAAGGAGACAAAAAGATGGGTCTTGGGGGATTTTTGGAAGTAGGTTAGATTTGGGAGAGGAAGATATGACATTGGTCAATTGGTGTGAAGGAGAGAGACATGGATTAAATTTGTAGATGTTTGAGATTTTTTTGGGTTTGGAATATGAATGAACGATGAAGGTAATTCACAATTTGAGGTTTGTTTTGATAATTCTTCGTGTGAATTCTAATTTTGTTTTTGAATATGATTGAGTTACGAATCAATCCAGAAAATCAATTTACTTAATTCCAATTGAAGATTTATCTCTGTTTTGAGAATTTATATTTTTACTCCAGTTGGTTTAACTTCTGTCATTATTTGGTTTGGTTTGGTTTGGTTTGCTAATGTGAATGCTAATGTGATTTGGTTTGCTTGCTATTATTTTAGTAGGTGGAATTTTGAAATCATAATTTGGGTTATGTGAAAAATCAATGCTTTTGGAGATGGTTTCTTGAAAATTTTCAAATTTATGACATTATCATTTATCATGGTGTGATGTTACTCTATTAAACAGAGATAAATCTTATCCTTGTATATTCTCAATTTGTTAACTTCATTGGTTCAATCATCATCATCATCATCATCATGATTCGTAAGGTCCGTCTTGATATACCGTAACAGGTATAGCCTCTTATAGTTAGGTCTCTGATAAAATTGTGGTTGTTTTTATTTTGTTCATGAATAATTTCTTGGTAGATGATTAGGCCTGTCTTATATGGTGACTATGCACTTGACCAAAGTTGCTTTTAGAAAGATGGGAAGTTCATCTGTAATGGTTTTGGATGTCTGATATTTTCTTTTCTTTTTGCAAGTTATATATGCCCGTTGACTGTGTTTTAATTGTTAGAGTGTTACGATACGATGCATTGTCCTTCAAAATTCTCTTCAAGAACTGCTCCGTTGTGCGAAGATTGTAAATAGTGAGTCACAAGGCTCCTTTTTTCTTTTGAGAATGATATCTATATAGATAGCTACGATTATTATAAAGCAAATCTGACACTAAAATATTCCCTCTCACATTTCTGTTTGATGCAACTTTCTCTAGGAGAGTTTTTTATTGGAACTACAAAGAGCATGGACGAAAATCTCTATTGGCTGGTAGGAGGTTGATTGGAACTGGGTTGCGGACTGTAATTGTAGAAGGAGAAGATTTAATTGGTAATTCAATTGGAATATTAATATTGTGATTTCAAATTCTACGGAACAGAAGGAATCATGCCATGACAAATGGAAGCTAGAGAGTAGGAGGTGAATGAATAAAGCGAGAGAGAGTTAGGACATGGAAGAAGATGGCTATCGGAGAGTTGTAGATTTTGTTGATATGGAGGTAAAAGAAGATGGCTGTCTTTTATTTGTTTCAATTTTCAAATTTTTTTGATAGTAATTGTTATTGCTTATGTTAAGCATCCCAAACTCAAATATGTGTCTACCATAGGAAGAATGATACTAAAGGTGAATGAGTTTTGTTCTTGCATTGGTTAAACCTTGATGATGTGGTTGCTGAGCTATGAATCAGTAAAGGATAAAGAAATGACATTAACGGTCTGTTTGGTTAGGGGTATTAAATGGTGGTAATGGGAATGATTTCAAAAGTTTCATATCATTATCATGGTAATGAAACTTTGATCAAAATAAATTTTTTATTTACAAATATCTATTACCACCTAATACCACCTTTCCCAATGGTAATGTATTGAAACGAATTTTATGAGAAAATGAGATGATTAAAGTTGGACAAGCATAGCCATGAGCAGGGGCGAAGCCAGGATTTACAGTTAGGGGGGGGCGAATTATCGATATACTAGCAAGTTAATTATTATATAAAAACTAGTTAAAGAATTAAAATTTAAATCACATTGACTGAATTAACTTGAATCATAGCAAAAATTATATTTGACAAATAGAGTTGAAGCTCCCCTATAATTATCCTTTTGAAAAAGAAACTAAGTGTTTGTCACTTCATATATTTGTCTTTTTAGTCTCCAAAAAAAATTACTATTAAATTAAGATAACAAAAATATAAAGACACACACTAAAAAAAATGAATGTGCATATGAAAGATAGATAGTAATGACTTTATAGAAGTAGCATAAATTAAATCAGTCTGTCTTATATGAGACCGTCTCACCATGAGACGAGTATATACTAGTAAGCCATTTGTCTAAGTGATCACTTTAAGGTTAATTATAAGTGTAACTTTAAGACCAAAAAGTTATCACGTTAAAAATAAATGTAAATTGGGCCAAGGCAATTAAAATGGTATTACCATGAGACCGTCGCATATGAGAATTCGTGCCAAATCAAATTTATTAGTCTACTAAAAAATAATAGTTTAAATTTGTGTTTGATCTTTTACTTTAAACTAAAAATATGTTTCCTCAACCATTGGCCTATAGTAATTTTTATTACAATTATGCACTCTTTAAATTATTTAATATAATTAAGTAAGGGGGCCGAAACCAAAAATACAAAAGATCATATTTTCGGCAAGGGGGGCCGGGCCTCCGCCGGCCCCCGATGTAGCTTCGCCCCTGGCCATGAGGTAGCCAAGAGATTTTCCAACCAAAACTACACTATTTTTCATCTCATTACCACCGTTTATTACCATCTATCAAACGTTCGTAAGAAACATGGTGGATGTGATTAGGGATAAAATGGTTGCATCATACAAGATCATCTACACTTTTTTTTTTCAAAACTAGTTGTGGGGCCGCGTGCTACGCACGCGGTCCCCCAAGTTACACTATCGAGTTTTTCAAATGTTATTTTATACATTTCTATTAATAATAATACAAATGAAAAAATAAAAATCTCAATGTCGTCATGCGGAAGGAGTATTATGACATCTTATTAGTTAAATTTTCTTGCACATGTTGTTATCTCTGATTTATATTGCAATTTGGTTGAGTCGTAGGAGTGTCATCGCAACAACAAAGAACCAAAAGAATTAGATTAATCATACACCAGGTTGTTTTATGGGAAATTATCATTGGTGCCCCTGAGGTATGCGTTATTCTTAGTGGTGGATAAACTTAATGTTTTTTCCAATGACACCCCTGAAGTTTAGATTAATCACACACAAGTTAAGAAATATCCCTTTAGATGTAGTTCCACGGCCCCCCATATATGCAAGATAACGCATGAGCATTTTTGTACTTTCTGTTTTACCTGCCTCACTTTTCCATTAACTAAAATTGACTGAGTGATGCCTTCATTCATCATCAATTTATATGCAAACGCAAAATACCAATGAGGTTCATAAACTGTTAATTTAACCAAAGTAAAGCTACAGATCTTACTACATCATGAGCATTATCCAATAGATTGTGTTGTTTCTCAAAAAGAGATGAGGCATTATGAGTTACATGATATAAACATTAATCTAACCTGAAATCGCTAGACCCATCCTACTCTCTAAATGTACGGGAAAGTCAAGTAGTTCTCTTCCCATTTGTGAATCTAATCTTAAAAGTCAAATCATTTTAGTTGGAGTTTTTTAAAATTCTAAAAAGTTTATATTCATAAAATATATATTAAAACAGATTTATTCACATTCCTCATGAATACATTTTTTCATAAACTCTATTTAAGAAAATTACATAAAAATAGAGGGAGTAATTATTAAATTAGATCAATGTAACATAATTCGCCAGCTAATTTGTTTTTTGGATTCGCAATTCGCTCAAATTTGCCTAAGAATAGCCCAAAACCAAGCATAAGTCGCCTTTTCGATTATACCAACTCTTCGACTCTATTGTGGGTTCGCCATTGAGTCTAACCACATAATAATTGTTAGTGTATTAAGTTGAATTGAAAGTTTAAAAATTAGAACATTGATTGATTTTGGTGTATAATGCTTGTTTCCACTTTCTAATGTCCTTCTATGCTTAAATTACCAACATATCTTAACTTCTCTAATGGACCAACCTATTTCACTAACACATTTTTTTTATCATGATGAGAGTTTATACCATTCATTTAATCTAAAAGAGAGATTATGAACCAAAATAGTGATGATAAACCCTTCCACATAATAAAATCTAACATAATATATTTTCCCTATCCTACTTTATGAATTTACTTCATACATTTAAATCAATTGCCCTCAATTAAGGGCCCAAACCTCCATATCAAATCAAAATAAATAAAAATAGTAAGGAACAATATTACCATTTTAGAACTTTGTGATAGGAACAATATTACCATTTTACAAAAGAATTCTAAGGTTTACATCTGACTCAGCGAGGTACCAAAAATCTAACATGATGAGACCTCGTACGTTGTAATCAATCACACTAAGATAGTGTTTGGTATGAGGATAAAAATGTAATGGAAATGAAATTATTTAGAATGAGTAATGAAAATGATAAGACTTATCCACAAAAATTTATGTAGTAACGTAAACCCTTACCTCATAGGCTTATTATATTTTCCCCTTTCTCACTAAACTTGATTTTCATAATCCACAAAAATAATTTTTTTTTTTGGTTTCATGTCCAAAATTGAACCTAAAAAAAACATTAATCTTCAGTTCAATTTTATGATGTTATTCAAAATTTGAAAAAATTTAATGATCATTAATGGCATATCAAGAAGATAAGTCTCTCTTTCTCTCTCATTTTAAATTTTATCTCTATTTTCAACTTTTTTTATTCAATTTTTTTTTTTATTTGGGCCCCAAATCCCTATTTTCAAAAATTAAAATTTTACAAAAAATTTACCACAAAGCATTATCAAATTCAATTGCTATTGTAATATTCCAATTCTATGATTATATATTTGCAAATTAATTCAGATTGCAAAATAAAACATCTATCAGATTTATTTTAGAGATTTATTAAAAAGAAAAAGTGTTGAGGGGAGAGATTTATAAGAATAATTTAAGAAAGGAAAGGTTCATAAATTCATGAGATAGGGTGCAAATGGAGGGGGAACTTTTGGAATTGAATTAAAACAGGAAATAGATGGGTAGGAAACTTGGGATAGGAACTGTTACCGGAGTATATTGAGCAGTAACAAAGTAAGGGTATTTAATTGCAATAAATTTTTGGCGCCAAAAAAGTTATAAAACGGAACATGTAAAAGTAAAACACAAACACAAAATATTATTTATACGTTAATACCAGTTTGTGGTCTCCAATTTGATTCTAATGCGAGGCGGACGCAAAAGCTCACTCGTTTGAAATACATCAGGTCACCTTTCTTATTATAGGAGTACTCACAAGTAAGAATGAATTTAACATATAACTTCAACTAACCAGGTAAGAATTAGTACATTCAAGAAGCTGACGACCCATCTAGATCAAGGTAATTATCAAACAAGAATCAAAATTTGATAAAGATCGGTGCTACGTACGCAGATTCTGATCCACAGCATCACAAACATGTACAATTCCAGTCAAACCTTTTTCTTCCCTCTGTAATAACTCTTGCTTGATTAATTTACATATCCTGACAAGCCCCAATATTACCAAGATTAATTACAACCAGAGACACATATAATGTCTATGCAAACAAGATAACTGTTTTGAAAAAATGCTTCAAACATTGCCAGAACATCCATCTCACGCTGAAATATATAACAATTAGAAATTATATATGGCAATGAATTATTCAGACTTTTAAGAACAAGTCCATCTCATGCTTTTGACATTTAATTAAAACGACTACTTACTGATGGAACTGGAATTTGCATCTTGGATCCACTATTACTACATCTCCATAAGCAGCAAAATCTTTATCTTTTTCAACACTGGTTATAGTTTGTGGAGCAATGACAACCAAGTTGATAGTGGAGAAAGGGTTTTGGTTCTACTCCCCATTGGAACAAGACTAATGCCCAATGTATATTCCTATATAAGAGCCACAAAACAATTATAAATACAGTATTACAATAACAACAAAATCAATCATGTTAAGAGAAGAGTTAGCAATGAACATAATATATTTTAAAAAGACAAACTACATACGTCTTTGTTACTTTGTACCCATTAGAATATTTAACAAATGTAACCAACCTATGTAGATTATTAATGTATTGGAATAATTTTCCACAATGCAGAACAAAAGAGTAGCTTATAAAAAAACCAATTAAGGAGTGATTTTAACATTTCATTGATGCCGTTGATGTGTTGGACTAAATTCCATAGTTCACAAAATTTTAGAATCAGCACAAAATGTAATAATTTATAATTATTTCACAACAAATGGTCAAGTCACAAAAGACAATCCCATTGATAATTCCCACTATATACGTGAGTAACTTAATCAAGATTATGAATAGATAGCAATACATAACCAAATTTTCAGTAGTTGAATAATCATTCAAGAATCTTAGTACAAACAATCTGAAGTCCAACAAGCACCATAGAAACACCAAAAATGTATACGATACAGACCAAGTAGAAATCAGGTTGATGAAGCTTTTCAACTTCCCAAAATGCTTTACAACCACCACTAACAAAACCCAAAAATTTTATATTCTACGAAATATTTTCAACATTAATCATTTTTGTATTTTAAACTAATATTCTACGATATAATAATGTATATGATACACACCAAGTAGAAATCAGATTGATGAAGCTTAACTTCCCAAAATGCTTTTCAACCACCACTAATCAAACCAACAATTTTATAGGAATGGTCATGCTCCTCCATAAAGAAGAGCAAGATCAGCATCTGTGGCTATAACAAAATAATAAACAGAACAAAAACCAAACATAATTGAGATCTTAGATCCACAAGACTAAGTATTATGAAGGGGATTACTTGTGATAATCAGCAAGATACACCGAGTATGATGATGACGACGACTTGTGATGATCAAACATATGCAAGAAAGATTGAACAATTTAGACTCGCAGATTGATAACTTTAAGAGGTAACAAATCTTATCAGTTGTCGTATTTGAGATCGCTCGTCGAAGGTGCTCTTTGGATCATAACACCCAAGAAGGAATTCCCAAACCTTTCCTTTAATAGATGGATGAATCCCTTGATAAGAAAGAAGTATGTATGATCCAGTTAAATCAGCAAATTCATTGCTCAACAATGAATCACTATTCAATAACCACCATTTAAACACCTGCATTTTAAATAAAAGATCAGTTAGCCAACACTCTACAATTTAGCTACAAAGATGATTGTAATGACTCGAGTCAAAGAGTCTAAGGGCATTATCAACATTTCACATTTTATTAGTCATGATGTTTTGTAAATAGATTAGCGGTTATTTTTAGCTGTCTGTTGGGGGCTTAGGATATATATAGAGTCACCCCTTGTAATAATAGATTGTCTTTTGAATAATAACAATAAATATCAGTCTTTAGGAGTTAGAGGGCAGACTCGAATTGTCCTATTGGAGTCATTGTGCAGACTCGAAGTGTCCAAACTATTTAGTTTCGGTAACGAATCTTGGCGATTTGTTACAATGATGCACCTAAATTTTGATATCATGATCACCCTTTTCAGTTGTCAACAACCCCAGCAACACCAACAACTAATGGCCCTAATTTCTAACACAAGAAGACATTTTCAATACCACATTACATAAATCAACATAATCATCCAACAAATTCCAACAAAAAAATCCTCAAATAAAGCAAAATGATAGAATCTAAAGCTAAAATTGAGATCTTAAATAAGTTGTAAAGAACGTAGGAAGGCTTCAATATCTTCATCTATCTTGAATACATCGAATGACCCTAATTTGATTCCCACATCACACACTATCCCCTAAAACAAGATAACTACTTTTAAACTTCTAATTAGAAGCTGTTGTACCCCTAGTATCCACTTTCCACCACCTCGACCAATATAAACCAAAATCTTGCAAATGCTAATTATCATCTTTTTCAAAAAAACAACTATCAAAATGAACAAACTAAATTCTAAATCACAATTCAATTACGTACCAACAACCCAAGTCAACATTCGCTGCAAATTCATTAATCAATTCCATTAATCCAAAATTAAGAATAAAATCTGATAATGCAAATTCACAGAAATAAATCATGGAAATGTAAATTCAAACAAACAAGACAATCAAAACTAATCAAGCTCCTACAACCAAAACTGATCAAGTATAAATTAATAAAAAGTGAATTTACGAGGACAGAAAACTTCTGCACAATGCCATAACAAAAAATGAATTTATACCAGTAAAATAGAATTGGATTTCCTTGATTTGAATCCCTCAACATTCATTTTAACCCTAAATCATAACAAAGAAAAAATTCAGGAAAACGCATAAGTAAATTAATTGAAATTTAATAAATCAGACAATAAGATCAACAAAACAAACTAAACTATCTCACAAAAAAGATCAATTCAACAAAATAAACACAATAGATTTTCTTCTTACTCTGCAATATCCATGTTTTTCTCATTGTTGTTAATATAATTATTGATAGCTAACAAAAACAACCACAGACCATTGAAGGAAAACGCTATCTTTTCTTTAGATTGACAAAATTACAATGGCATACAAGCATGCAAAATATTTATTCAAGTATATGAAGAATTTATTCGATTTATGTGTTCATTCAAGTATGATACCAAATCCCCAAACATTAGAAAAAAAAAATCATATACAATCGGACAATGTATTCAATTTATGAATTCATTCAAGTATGATTGCAAATCCCCATAAATTAGAAAATTCAAGTATGATAGCAAATCCCTATAAATTAGAAAAGGAAATTAGGGTCAAATCCCAAAAAATTCAAACAAAAAAAATGGATTAATGAAAACCATAGACAATCACTTAGAAAAACCTTGAAAAACCCAAAATAAAATTAAGACTTTACCTTGGATTATGCAATTAACAAAGCATGCCGTATCCCAAAACTTTGTCTGAAGAAATTGAAAGAGTTCAGAGAAATTGATACACTGTCATTTGATTTAGCAATACACAAATAATTGATTTTGAATTTGATACACCCATAAAGCCAAGTTGCACTGATTTCACTCAATTGATTTTTAATTCGATTTATGGTTAGACTTATTTCAAGTATTTCATTTCAATTGTAATTTGCAATCTCTTCAAGTTTTTCAATCAATACAAAATTTATATTGTTTTAGATATAACAATCTATAAGTGTCAACTTCATTGAAGCTTATGAAGTGATGAATGCATTACCCAAAAATCATAGAGCTCCAAATGCATCTGTATTTTTAACTGATAAAAAACCAAAAAAATGAATTAAATGCCAATAAAACAAATCAATCCACAAACCAATTTAATCCGATAAGCAAACCAAGAAAACCAAATGAAATAACCAGCCAAGAAAAAGGAAATAAGAATAAGACAAAATTAGTTAGGGTTAAATTAAGATTTCAATTGATAGATCAAAATATATTGCACTTAAAAATTTTAGAGATTGTTAGTATTTTAGAGATTTTACTGATCCTTTGATCAAACTATACGATGAATGTGCCTTCCTCGCTTCCTTTCAATGTATCAACTATTAAAAGAACCCAAAGAGCCCCATTTGCAAACCAAACAACTGGGAAACAACAATTGATTTCTTACATTTTTTGAAAAAAGAACCTGAAGAGCCCCATTTGCAAATTCACCAAACCCAAAACCAATTATATAGTGAAAACCCAAACAACCAACCTAACCCAATACTTCAAAAACAAAAAGCAACGGTGCAGGATTAAGGAGCTTAATCAAACAACATTATTTGTAAATAAGAAAATATATCAAAATCATCCTTTTTATTTGTTAGAAATGTTACCTGATTTTTGGCAGGATCGGAGTAAGGAGATTCAAATTTCTGAAAGAAAATGAGAAAAAAAAATTAGAGACAATAGAAAAGTTGAGAATATTCATCTATTTAATTGGAAAAATTAAGAACAAAACCAAACTATAAAAATCATTCAAAGAACATCAAAGAGAAAAAATCACCCAAAATCAAAATCAATACATCATTCAGAAGAACAAAAAAATAAATTAGAAAACCAACCTAATTAATTGATGAGGAATCAAAACTTTAAGACCAGCAATTAAACATACTGGTTTTCATCTAAAACAAACTATAAACCTTGAAAATGGCGTGATAAATTGGGATGTGGGTTGAAGCCTTGAAATTGGCGTGATAATTGAAGAGAAGGGAGGAGCTTTTTTTTAATCAAACTATAAACTTAAAGGCTAAATGCGGGTTGTTTGGTTTGAAAATGGCGTGATAACTGAAGAGAAGGAAGGAGTAGAAGTAAGGTGAAGCAGGGAATGAGGATTAAAGCCATCGAAAATGGCGTGACAAGCCAACTGAGGAAAAGGGAGAAGTAGAGGCTTCGTGGAACAATCTGAAACCTTCAATTGGACACGTGGCAAACGCTTATTAAAAGAAAAAACTACTATTCATTAGATCAAAAATGAATAGTAGAATTTGATACTTGTTTTTTATAGTTAATAGATGTTTGAGCTTAGATTATAATAGTTGCATCATATAACACCATCAACAAATACTAAAAGCATGGGAGGTTTTTAGCATGTTCAGCATGTTTAACTGCACAGAGCCCCAAAAAATTAGAGGCCTCAATATTAAATTACTTACTATATGTTAGGTGTTTAAAGATATTTAGCTACTGTTGTGAAAGACCGTCTTTCAAAGAGATGACCTCTAAACAAAAGGCCCATATTCCATATATCTAATGCGTCTCTAGAAAAGACCGTCTTTCACAACAATATCATAAATTTAAAAACTACACTGGACTTTTATAATTTTTTTTAATTTTTGCTTCGCCCCTGACTAAAAGTCACTAAATTTGTTTAAAAGTGCTTGTAGCTCGAATATTATTTTGACGTGCATTTACTAAACAACTTTATTATTAAGCGATCACAAAATCTCACAAGAGACGGTCTATAGAATAGACCACAAAATTGGGCCAGCTCATTTCCCTTAACTGATTTTTTTATTATAAAATCAATTTTATTATGTTATAATCCTAAATGTAAGGTATTATAACCTCGAATATACTATTCTATAACCCCAAATATAAGTTATTATAACCCCAAATGATTTATTATAACCCCAAATATACTATGTTATATTTTGGGCTGGGCTTCATAGATTACGTCTATAGAATAGACCGTCTCCCATGAGACTTACTGTTAAGCGATAGATGAATGGCAATGAAGGTGTGTAGACTGTAATTAAGGTCTTCACTTACACAATCCATGTAATTAACAAGTTCCTAGCAAAATATTTAAGTAACCAAATACTTATTCCAAACTGAAATACTATTACGGCCCGTTTGGTATATGGTAATAAACAGTTGAAAAATCTCTTGGCTATCTTGATGGTCATGCTTGTTCAAATTCAATTATCTCATTTTCTTCATAAAATTTATTCCAATGCATTACCATTGAGAGAGGTAGTATTAGGTGGTAATGGAAATTTATGTACAAAAAAACTTTTGTGATCAAAGTTTCATTACCATGGGAATGATATAAAATTTTTGATGAAATGTTACACTATAAATTATTCCCATTACTACTATTTAGAACAACTAACCAAACACGCCATTAAATTAATGCTTACATGTTGTCTTAATAATTAATTCTGTAATGCCAACTTGAGCCTTCTAATCTTTGTTACAAAGTAATAATGCGAAAATAAAACTACAAATACAAGATGATCTTTGTAGTGTCTCCTTTGTGTATGGCAACGAACTCCTCATGTGTATCACGAACCAAATGATGACTACCGTAGAGAAGATTGTTTTCAAAAGTGTCACAAGAAATCTTGATATAGATTGTAGGCGTCTACAAGCTTTCCTTTTGTGATATTCCCCCCACAAAGGTACTTGGGTTATGAGACTGGAAATTCACAAAGAGATACAATCAATCACATCAACCGATTAATACGAATCGATTGAACTAAACAACAATATGTTTTTGAAGAGAATAAGATTAGAAAACTAAAAAAAAAAGTATTTTTCTAATAAATAAACAACAAATGTATTTTTTTTAGGAAAAATTATCGTGAATAATACAAACTTTTATTGATTTTCCTACAATAATACGAACTTTTTATTAACTCTAAATAATACCAACTTTGATGTGAATTTCCCTCTAGCATCCTTAACCTATTGATAACCTACAATTGTAGGTTAACTTGTCAAAAAAAGGGATTAATTGAAATTTCGTATTATTGAAGGGAAATCATTGAAAGTTCGTATTATTCACGGTAATTTTTTCTTATTATTATTATTATTATTATAATATTGTTGACAATAAAATTTTAAATTTTTATTGCATTTTTAATTGTTTTTCTATTTTTCTTTTATTTTTTTGTCAAGTTGACCTACAATTGTAGGTTACCAACAAGTTAAGAATGCTAGAGGGAAATCCACATCAAAGTTGGTATTATTTAAGATTAATTAAAAGTTCGTATTATTGTAGGGAAATCTGTAAAAGTTCGTATTATTCACAGAATTTTTCCTTTTTTTTTTATCTAAAGTGATAATTATGATATTCAAAATGGCATGGTAAATATTAAACTAAAATTTAGCATCACAACTAGAATGCAAATATTAAAATTCATTTAGGAAGAGTGTTTAGTCAATTCAAGACCGAAAATTTATAATGTATAATTTATAATTATTTAATATTCGACGCATTACTTTCACCTTACAAATGGCTCTTTAGTTCTAATGCCAAAAAAAAAAAGAAAAAAGAATTCTAGTCCATTTCAGTTATTTAGCTCATTGCTTTGTTAAAGAAATTTAGCTCATTGTTAAATGCACGAGATTAAGAAATTGGATAATGAGTTAAAATATTGAGATATTTAATAATAAGATAATAAAAATATAGAATAACAGTGGAGAAATCATATCCAAAAATTAAGACACATAAAAGGATGCAACTCATTATTTATTATTTTTTTTTTGATGCAACTCATTATATATACAACTAGACATATACTCATGTTATGCTATTAATAACTGTAAATCTATCCAATTAAAACCACAATTTGCATCCTTTACGTGTCTTTTCTCAAACTTTTACTTGGTTTTGTGTTGAGAGACTTGTATTGAACTCCAACTATTATAAGGTGGAGAAACACCCCTTTAACAACCACAAAAGCCTAGAAGAACACTTGATCAAGAGCAAAGGAAGAAAAGAACAGAAAAACAGAGTCCAGGCCGGTTGCCCGATCACCACGCCATAAGTGGCTCGGACCGTGCAAAGTGTAAGTATGAATATGGGAGTAAGTGTAGGCAGTAAGTGTAAGTATGAATATGAGAGTAAGATTGCGTACCTTTTTATGTAGATGAATGATGAATTTATAGCCATAATTTGTAGAATTGTGGAGGTAGTTACCTTAGTAATGGTAGTTTATGGTGATCATACTTGTGGAAGTGGGAGTAGCGGGTAGTCATTTTAGGAGTAATGAGTAGTTATTGGAAGTAGTAGTTTATAATTTTTGTATAAGGCTTGGTAGGATGGGCCTAGAATTATGATGTATAAAAAAAATATATGACTTTGATTTAGGCCTTGATTTATGTATTGACTTTGATCTCTGACAAGGCGTATTTTAGGCATTAAATGTATAAGAGATATTTGATCCCTAACAACACTACACGAAAAACGACTTTGGGCGGCAACTAAAAGTGTGGCACAAAGTATTAAAAAGTGCGGCCCAAACTTTGGGCGACAAATAATTTATTGTCACTATGATTGTGGCCCTATCGATGTTGCCCATGAATATAAATGTGGCCGTCAATTTTGTACTTCTCGCCCAAGGCGATTGACTATGGGCGTCACAACAAATTTGTGACCCATATTATACCTTACGTCAAACTCTCGTAGCCAATTTCATTTTAATTATCGCCCAAGATTGATTTTGTCGCCCAATTATCGCCTTGGGCGTCATTATATTATGGCCCAAAGTCAAAAGTATTTGTCGCCCATACTTTGGATATTGCCGTGATTTTGTCGCTCATATAATACCATGGGCAACAAGTATTTTGTGGCCTAAAGATTCTAGAACCTTGTTATAAAGATTTTGGAAAACGCTTTTATTTTTGGCCAACAATATAATATAAACATCTCTAATAATAGGTTATTTCATATCAAACATTGCTTTTGATAATCTTGTAATAAATTGAACTATTAAGCACCAACAACAAAGAGGAACAAATATAGTAATTAACATTAATAAAAATATAATGTTTCGATAGCAATTTAAGTATTATAAATCCATGAGAAAAAAGTTACAACTCAAAAGAAAAGTTAAACTATATACAATATGGACATATACTCTAACAAGCTCTTAACACACTAGTGGAAAAATCCAATTTGCTGCAGTTTTTTAGTGGGTATTGGCTGCGATTTTGTCTCGCAGCCCTTGGAGTAGCAGCAAATGAGAAATCGTTATTGGCTGCGGACATTAAAACCGCAGCCCTTTAGTCATTTTAGAAAATAAAAAAAAACATGGGCTGCGGACATATACAAGAACCGCAGCCCTTTAGTCATTTTAGAAAATAAAAAAAAAAATTCAAAATCTCAAAATGAACCAAGAAACGAAATCAAGAACATCAAACAAAAATTGGAACAAAAATAAAAGAACAAAAAGATTACCCAGATCTAGAACAAAAATTAGAACAAATCTAAAAAAACGAAATCGTAAAAAGAAATCTGAACATCAAACATCAAACAAACCTTCAATCTGAATGAAATGAACATCAAGAACTCTTCATCTTCATTCTTCCAAACAAAAAAATTCCAAACAAAAACATCAAACAAACCTTCAAACAAAACGAAATGAACATCAAGTGCCAGATCTGAACAAAAAAATCTAAATAAATCGAAATTACGGATCGAAATTACAAACAAAAATTCTTTAGAAATCGAAATTACAAACAAATTGAAATTACAAACAAAAATCTAAAAAATCTAAAAAATGGTCATCTTCCAAACAAGAACTCTTCATCTTCATTCTTCATTACAGATCGACATAAACTCTTCATCTTCCAATATAAATTGAGGAAGAGAAATCGAAGAGCAGTAGAAGAGAAATCAGTTTAGGGTTTCTTTAGAAGAGAAATCGAGGAAGAAGAAGAGAAATCGAGAAAAACGAGGAAGAAAATCAGTTTGCTGCTATATAAACGAGGAAGAAGAGAAATCAGTTTTGAACGAAGAAGAGAGGCGCCGTTTTGATTGAGAGAAGTTAGGGTTTCTTCAAAGTTATTCAGATTTGAGAGAAGGTAAGGTTTTGAAGTTTTGAAGAAGAGAGGCGCCGTTTTGATTGAAGTTTAAGGAGTAGGCGTACCTAGTGATGGCCACGGCCTGGGTTGGCCCGGAACCGAACCGCTTGAAACCGGAACGTTCGCGACAGGTTCCGAACCAGAACCGAACCGCAAAACCGTGAACCCGCCGGAAAAAAATTGCCGGAACCGTGGAACCGCTGGAAAAACGAAAAAATCGGACCAAAGAACCGCGGACCGGTTCACCCGGCCCAACGGTTCAATGGAACCGGTTAAAACCGCAAAACCGGACCGGACCGGTTCAACCGGCCCAACAGTTCCTTGGAACCGGAACCGGACCCGGAACCGCACGGTTCCAACGGCCCAACGGTTCCAAAGAACCGGTCAAACTAGCCGTTTTTTGGTCAAAGTAGCCGTTACCCATTCCTCTATAAATACCCATCACTTTCAACCATTCCAATTCACAACTCATCTCTTCTCCTTCTCTCTCTACTTACTCTCTCTACTTAATTACTTAATTACGCAATTATTCTCTTAATTACATAATTAGTCTTCTAATTATTTCTTAATTAGTTCTTAATTAGTCATCTAATTAGTTCTTAATTATTTCTTAAATATAATTATGTCTTCATTCTTGAAAAAAGCCACTAAAAAAGTCACTAAAGTGGCAAAATCTTTGGGGGGTTCTTCTTCTAGCTCCAAAAGAAAGGCAATTGCAACTCCATCAATATCAACAACACTTTCGGTTAGTAATTACGAACCGACTTATCCAGAAGGGTACGAGCCTTACGACTGAGAATTACATGAGTATGCGGAATATGTTGAAAAAGAAACAGAAATTGAAGATGAAGAAGAAACACCACAAAGTCCACAACAAGAGGAAGAAGAACCAACGACCCCTATCGGGATACTTAGATCTCGACAATCATCAACAAGATCACTTGAAGAAGCACAACAACAACAAAGACAAGCTCGTGGTAAACGAGTCAATTTTCAAAGTATCGGTTAGTTTTCTAATTTTATTCTTCAAATTGATTGAATTTTAAATTATTATTTATTTTAATAATGTTTTTATATTTATATTTAGATGAAAATGAACCAGTAAGACAACCTTTTCCGGCAATGCCACCCCCTAGTGGTAGAGCTGTTTCACATGTTTGGTCGTATTTTACAAAAGAACCAACCGACAACCCGGATGTGTTCTTATGTACTTGTCAAATTTGTGAAAGCCAAGGAGTAAAGCCCAAAGTTTATTACAATTTCACCAAAGGTAAATACTTTTTAAGTTTTAACTTTTTATAAATGATATTAAATATTAGAATGTATTAAATATTCATTTATTGTGTTTTGTGAATACATGTTAGGTGGTGGTATGGGATCTTTCAACAAACATTTGGCAAAAAAACATGGAATCACAAAAGAAACACATGCAGCAAGCGGCAGCGAGACAACAAGCGGAAGCGGACAACAACAATGGGCAACGGACTTCCCCGGCGGACCCGGAGGTATGCCTTTTAGATATGATCGTAATGAAATGATCGATGAGTTTTCTAAATATGTTATTGGTGATGAATTGCCCTTTATACACGGTGAAAGTCATAGATTAGAATATTTCAATAGGAAATGTTTACAACCGCAATTTAGAGCAATCCCTAGGAACACCCTTAAAAGACGAACCATTAAATTATATGAATCAAAAAGATATGAGTTAGTACAAATGTTTAAAACTTTTAACGGTAGAGTTAGCTTAACGACCGATATTTGGTCAGCTCCCCCACATTTAGAACCTTATATGTGTGTAACAGCACATTGGATAGACCGTAATTGGTCTATTCAAAAAAGAATAATCGCCTTCGAGTTAATGCCCGAAAGACATACGGGCGAAAACATTAAATATAGATTAGTGGAAATTTGTAGAGAATGGAACTTATTGGATAAAATATTTAGTTGTTCTACTGATAATGCTTCCGCAAATATAAAATGCATGGAACTTTTATATAATGAACCCGCTTTTACTAGTATATTAGGAGGTAGTTTATTACATGTACGTTGTTGTGCTCACATTGTAAATTTATCTTGTCAAGCAGGTATCAAAAGTTTAAGTGATTTATTAGGTCCCATTAGAGATATAGTCAAATGGCTTAGATTAGGACACATTAAACGAAGATATAAACAATTATGTGCCCAATATAATCTTAAAAAAGTATATTGGGCTTTAGACACTCCTACACGATGGGGTTCGACCCACGATTTATTAAAAAAGGCGATTACTTATCGCCCCGTCATAACACAACTATATAGTGAGTTTACGGATAGCAGTATAAGTGATGATACTTGGGACTTAGCTATAGGAGTACAAAAATTACTAGAAGCGTATGTCCACGCAACTAAGATATTTTCTTATGTATACGAACCAAACGTTCACTTAGTAATAAGTGAATGTGTTACTGTTTTTTATCATCTGCATTCATCTTCTTATGAAGATACTAACGTTGTTTTGAAGCCGATTCTTGCAGAAATGATGGATGAGTGGAAAACTTATTTTACCGATTTCCCTTATATTTATGGCATAGCGACACTTTTAGATCCATGTTTTAAGACGGAAGTCCTAACTAAAGTAATAGGATTTTATTATCAAGCACTAAATCGCCCGCCTACTGATGTACATAATTATGTAGGCAATTGTAAAAAACTTTTAACAGACCTTTATGACCATTATGCTACTATATATAACCCGAGCTGCGATACGTCTAGGCGTGCTAGCGTCTTGGCACGTCCCGATTATTATAATTCCGTAATCGCTAGTATAATGAGTCGCGATGATACTTTTCTAGGATCATCTTCTTCCTCCTCCGCTACATATTTAGAATTAGATAACTACCTTAAACATCATTTTGAAATCGACCTAAGTACTTATAATATTTTAGAATGGTGGAGAGAAAAAGCGACAAAATACCCTATATTATCGCGAATTGCAAAGGATATCCTTGCAATTCCTGCTTCTACTGTTGCGTCGGAGTCGGCTTTTAGTGCAGGTAAAAGAGTTTTGGATGAAAAGAGATCTCGTCTTGCACCACATAACATTCAAATATGTGTTTGCAAAAAAGATTGGGATAAGGCGGAGGTCCGAATGCAAGGAGAAAGGAACGATGATGATCAAGACGAAGATGATCCATGGATGCTGATGGATACGTCTGCATCATCGTCGGGAGGAGAGTCGGCGGGAGCATCCAACCAACCAGATGATGATGACGAGTAGGATCGCGACAACGGAATATCGGACCACGGCAATACGACATTCAACCACTACTAATAAAAGGTATGTCAAAGAACTACGTGGACTTTGATTCCTTCGGGATACGTAGGCAGCTTAGTATTCCTTTGGGATACTAGGTTCAAGTCCATTCTCTCCCCTTTTTTTTTTATGATCTTTATCGTTGATTCGTTTCTTATTAATTTATTTTTTTCGTTCTTTTTAGTAAATATTTTAATAACGATGACAACCAATGCATTTCGCTAATAATCAAGTAATCGACGAAGGTACGTCCGCATTATTATAGTTTTTTTTTATTAAAAATAAAGGAAAAATAAGAATGGAACCGATGGTCCGACCCACCCGACCCGGGAATTAGGACCGCCGGAACCGTCTCATAAACCGCCAAGGAACCGGTTGGAACCGGCCAGAACCGGAACCGGAACCGGAAACATCTGGGTTAGGTTCCAAATGGAACCGGAACCGGGTGGAACCGGAACCGGCCCAACCCGGACCGTGGCCATCACTAGGCGTACCAACTAAAAAATGCAGCTATATAAACGCGTTTATATTAGAGTTTCGAAATACCTTGGGCCTGGGCCCATTATTTGCTGCGGACCCTTTAAAAAACCGCAGCCATTTTAATTTTTTTTTTTTATGTTTTGAACTATGGGCTGCGGACATCCTATAAAACCGTAGCCCTTTTGAATATTTTTTTAATTTTATCATTAGCTGTGTACACCTTTAAACCGCAGCCAATTAGCCGCAGCCAATAGCTTTTTTTCCACTAGTGACACCAAGTTGTCAACAAACGTATCCAATATTCAACCATCATTATCTTGTAATGAGACCTCCAATTGAAAACACCTGAAAAAACATCCATATACATCAAACCTAGTAAGTGTTGTATAAATGTACTTTAGTTTATAAATAGACAATAAATTAAAATACAAGTTTGTGATAGAAAACAAATTACATATGACGATCAAGCCTTGCTTATATACACCACCGAGATCTCCGATACACCAATCTTTAACACGATCAAAGTAACTAGAAGATTTTGTGGGAACTTGATATAAATTCTAGGCAAGATGCTATTTCCTAAAACGTTATTTCCTCCCTACCACGGTGCTTGGGAATCAACCGGAAATACGTTCTGAGATACAAAGAATTACACCAATTTCCTAGCACAAGGATATTGGAATGACATAAAAATAACTTAAATGGAAAGTAATATGGAAATACACAATCAAGGATTGCAAGTTCTTGATTGAAATGTTTAAGAAGAGAAGAAATCAGAAATTATGGATGCCTTAAACACAAGCACTCTATATTTATAGAAGAGCTCACACCACTTCATGAAACAAAGCGTTGATTCATGAAGCATTAGGTTGATCCGTTAAACCCGAGACCGATTCATGAATCAAAGTCGCGTTTTACTCAATCCATATATCCCAAGATACATGATTATAATAACCATAATAACGATTGGAAGTTATATACTAACCAACAAAACGAAACAGAGCAAGAAACGAAGTGAAAATGCACGAAAGGCAGAAGTCCGCGGGCCGCATAGATCTACGCGGGGTGCGGATTTGCTGCTGCCTTGCTCCGCGGGCCGCGTAATATCCCGCTAGCCGCGCACTTCCTTCTGTCCCGTTTTTTCCTTCTTCTTTAAAACTTACTTTGGGATATTCTTAATTAATTTAATTAAATTTATTTATTTAATATAATTAATTAAACATTTCCGATGTCCACTATACACTCTAAATTCCAACAATCCTCCCCCATTTAGAGTGTATAATCCTTTTCTTCCTTAGCCAACCATAATGACCAACCCATTTCATGCATCAATGCCAATTTTCGTACGAATTGAATGGACACCTAGTACCATGCATCTTTACAATTGATCATATCCCCTAATGTCCGTACGGATTGAATTAAGTAGATATATCCAATCAATTGAAGGAATAGTACACACGAAATAATTCATTAATCTTATGTCCTTGACACATTAAAGGCCCTGTGTCCATATCTATTCATAAGTTCATTGAAATCATAAGTATGCCCCTTGATTTCTTTAACTCCCTAATATACCATGCTTTCGTGAATAAAGCACTCAATCTAGAGATCTTTATAACTCTAGAAATGGAGAATTCGAGGAACGACTCTACTACCTCGTTTTTAACATCACGAACAAAGCAATTAAAGGGTCTCAAATTGCTTAGCAACATCTGATGAGCGATCAATCCACATTGAATTCAAGACTAGATGTTTCTTCTAGCGTCGAATTGTGTTTTGCTCATGGTGTTGAAATTGGGCATAAACCTTTTTCTTGAACCATAAGATCAAAGGAATTCCTACTCAATGGCTTCGTAAATTGATCCACCATATTGAGTTTAGTATTAACATAGTCAACAGAAATAACCCTTCCTGTGATAAGTGCACGCACAAGACTGTGTCTTAGTGCTATATGCCTTGACTTACCATTATATGTTTGACTATACGCTCTGTTCAAAGCCGATTCATTATCACAATGGATAGCTGATAGGTCGCGGAACCGTAGGTCGTTGATCGATTAACTAGGTTCGGTCTACACAATTAATTTTGTTCACCTTAAATAACCCTAATGACTAGTATTAGTGGTAAGTAAGGGGTCGGTCCACAGGGAAATGTTTTTGTGACAAAAAGAGTCTAATGACAAAAAGGTTTTTGATTTTTGAGTTTTAAAGTGACAACAAGTTTCAAATATCAAGTTTTAAACAATATATAAAAAGACTAGAGTTTGGGGATTTTAGCTTCTTAGGTTGCTAAAGGGATGGGTTGAAAATACGTTTTTAACCATTGTATGATAAGAAAGGTCTTTCTAATTTAGCTCCACAACTTCTGGGCATAGGAACTATATAGTCACTAAAATGGTTTAGGAGATTCAGCTTCTGGGCGTATAACTCGACCATACTAATGACTCCCTAATACATGCTCCTGACCTCCAATTTATGTTAAAACAAGAAAGAATCATACAAGATAGACATGGTTCATCATCCTAAGGACGGGCTAGGCCTCAAAGGAATCCTAATAAAGTTAGCTTCTGGGCTACTCATTACTAGCATGAATTCATATTTCCCAAGCATTCAAACATTCAAGCAACATAAATTGTCCATGTATGGAAATCGAAATGGGCTTTCGATTCCTTACCATGGAACCCACATATTTTTTTATGTACATATTCATGATCAACCCATTACCCCATAAGCAAAATAATTAGCTAACTACATCCCCAAACTCTAGATCGATAACTACTCACTCATGTTTATTATTAACATAAACACATAAAATATCACCATATTCCTAGAGCAAACTACAACAAAGAAGAAAATTAAGTTAAAGAGACTAACTACCCTCAACTAAGGAGGGGGATGGCAATCACACAAATGAACAAGAGCTTTCAATATTCAACCCAAAAATACTTCAAACCAGATGCTTAATTAAACCCACAAATTCTGGAATATGCTTGATAAATTACCAAAGAAAGAGTGTTACAACTACTAGTGTCTTGCTACAATAATACAACTCCAAAGCTTGATTCTTAAGAAAAATACCAAATGAAAGTGTTTAATGAAAGAACTATTACAAATTACTGGAATGGATGAAGTGTTTAAACATACAAATACACTAATAAACTTAGAGAGAAGAGAGAACTTGGCTTGGTTCAGCTTGTGTGCTGGTGTGTGTTCTCCATCAGAAAATTGGAGTATAAATAGCCAAAAGTGTGAGCTTCCCACTTGCATTCACCATCATTGCCTACGTAGTCAAACAAGCAACTCTCTTCATCATGGGGAACAGATGCACAGGAGAGGGAAGGCTGAAGCACGCAAGGGGAAGGAGTGGTGGAAGTAAGAGGCAAAGGTAGACGGACAAAATTTTTCCAAATGTTGGAAACAAGCAACTCTCTTCACCATCATTGTAGCTGTCAAGCCTGAACCAGTCGAGCCGACTCCACTCTTTTGACTTAGAAGATTTTCCAAGTGTTGGATCTTGAAATTTTTCACAGCTACGGGGTCGACCCCTTCTTGAATTTTCACCATGATTTATTTCTTTTAATCCGAAGGTTCAGGTTTTGAATCCCGAGGTCCGGTAAGCGCCCGATCACCTTAAACCTCCTCGAAATTGGCTAAACACACCTGAAATCA
>JAAKBH010000113.1:305000-340000 GCA_019776075.1 Amaranthus palmeri
ACTGGCACATCTGCGGAGGATGTGCCCGTGTAAGGGCATAGGTAGCTAGCTAGGTTAGCTGCTACGGAGGGTAAGGGTCTAGGAAGAGTGAACCTGCGGCTATCATTTATCCTCCACCAAATTTGCCCACGCATGTCATCTAGCCACTTTGATCTAGCGAGGTGGTCCTTGGTGATGAGGCAATCATGATATGACTCTAGAGGGTCTAGACCAAGGTTTAAACAAGCCGCAATGTGGGACACGAGGCCCCCGATAGTGATGTCCTACTTACTGTCGATGTTCACATCTCGGGTATAGTACGCGAATGCCCTTTGGAGGCAATATACGTATTTCATCCGAGGCATGTCATCTGGCCTCAGCAGGGAACCTAGGATCTCAAGATCCTTGTTGTTTGATTTATCAGCTGCGGCTCTAGAGTTGATTGTGTAGGACAAAAATCTGACAAAAATTCTAATGGCGGGGTGATGAATTAGAGTCGCTTTTAAATTCTGCATATTTTCAGTTCTTTGGCCCGTTAGGGCCTCCCAAAGCGAGCTAACATGATATTGTACGGGAGCCCCAGTGCTCCCATCATTCACCACCCCAAACATTTGACCCAATCTTGTATCGGTTACATTTCTTTCTTGGTTCCTTATACGAAACAGTAGTCTTTCCTGACCCCTATGTGTCTTTTTATATGTTAATGAGCTAAGAAATTCTAAGGTTAAAACATGATTAGTTTCATATTTCATATCTAATAAAGCATTTAACCCTAGAGAATTAAAGATATATCTCATTTGTTCATAAATTCCTAACTCATACAATGTATCATGACACATGAAACGAGTACCTTTTACCTTCCGCAATTTTAGTTTTACGAATTTTTCTCTTTGATACTCGTCCTTGAAAATTATTCCGGGAAAATCGGGGTCCTGGGGAATGACTTGCTGTCTAGAGGAGCCACTTGTGGTTGCCTTCCTTTTCTCTCCTTGCCTTCTTAAAGCCATTTTCAAATATGGAGAAAGAAAGTCAAACAAACAATCACAAACAAGAATTTTCAAGCACAAAAACTTATTTACAACCACAAGATTAGAATTTTATTCCTAAAAACATAATCTAGAACCTAAATTATAAAAAGGGTTTTTTTATGAAAAACAGCCTCAAAGTTTACCCTTTTTATGAATTACAGCCTCAAAGTTTTTTTTTTATGAATTACAGCCTCAAACTTTTAAAAGTGACCAGTATTACGGCCAAGTTACCGTTGACCACCCTGTCAACCGTTGACCAAGCCTTTTTCCCGGTTACTAACCCTTTTTCCTTTTTTTTTGAGTTTTCTTTTTTCTTTTTTCTTTTTTTTTTTAATTTAATTCCTTCTTTCTCTTCACATCTCCATCCTCTCCCTTCTTCTTCTCCATCATCTTCATCCTCTTCATCCCTAATAAACTTCAAACACTCCATTAATCTTCAAAGTCACAATTTATCTTTAAAGACCCAATTTCTCTCCTATTAAGTAAATTGGGTATTTCCAATTTCTCTCCTATTAATCTTCAAAGTTACATATCTTTTTTAAGTAAATTGGGTCTTTTCTATTAAAATTAGGTCTTTCAAAGAAATCTATGGGAGATTGAAAGACCCAATTTGCATTTTCTTCTTTAATTTCAGAAAGATGATTTTGATGGTGGAGAAGAAAATTAATGATGAAGAAGACCCAAATTGTCTCTTGATGTGTATTTTATTTTCTGGGTTTTTCAATGATGGAATTTTTTTTTTGAAGATATGATGGAATTTTGAATAATGTTTAAAGACCCAATTTCTCTCCTATTAAGTAAATTGGGTCTATTCAATTTATCTCCTATTAATCTTCAAAGTTACATATCTTTTTAAGTAAATTGAGGCTTTCCTATTAAAATTGGGTCTTTCAAAGAAATTTATGGGAGATTGAAAGACCCAATTGCACTTTCTTCTTGAATTTCAGAAAAATGATTTTGATGGTGGAGAAGAAGATTAATGGAGAAGAAGACCCAAATTGTCTCTTAATGTGTATTTTATATTCTGGGTTTTTCAATGATGGAATTTTGAATAATGTTTAAAGACCCAATTTCTCTCCTATTAAGTAAATTGGGTCTTTTCAATTTCTCTCCTATTAATCTTCAAAGTTACATATCTTTTGTAAGTAAATTGGAGCTTTCCTATTAAAATTGGGTCTTTCAAAGAAACTTATGGGAGATTGAAAGACCCAATTGCACTTTCTTCTTGAATTTCAGAAAGATGATTTTGATGGTGAAGAAGAAGATTAATGGAGAAGAAGACTCAAATTGTCTCTTGATGTGTATTTTATTTCTTGAGTTTTTCAATGATGGAATTTTGAATAATGTTTGAAGAATTGTGATCTGGGTTTTTTTTCTTGCATTTTTATATGATGATACAATTTTAAAGTTGAATTCTTTGATGATTTTAAGAGACCAATGATTGATTTATCATATACCCATGTTTGAGTATTCTGCAACAACAACAAAACGCAGGCACAATTACAAAGAGATTAACCCAGAATTTTAACCCAAAATTTTAAAGAAAATCAAAAAACAGTAATATTCTTTAATGAAGAGATTAACCCAGAATTTTAATGGAGAGTAACGTTAAAATCAAAAGAAAACGAAAATCAAGAATTTTAATCTATTTCACTAAAATTTGAGAAAAGTTGGAAAGAAATCTAGGGTTTGGAATTTGGAGAGAAATTGGGTCTTGAAGATTAATGATGACTTTGAAGATTAATGGAGGATGAAGAGGATGAAGATGATGGAGAAGAAGGGGGAAGAGGATGAAGATGTGAAGAGGATGAAGGAATTAAATTAAAAAAAAGAAAAAGAAAAAAGAAAACTCAAAAAAAAAGAAAAAAGAAAAAAGAAAACTCAAAAAAAAGGAAAAAGGGTTAGTAACCGGGAAGAAGGCTTGGTCAACGGTTGACAGGGTGGTCAACGGTAACTTGGCCGTAATACTGGTCACTTTTAAAAGTTTGAGGCTGTAATTCATAAAAAAAAAACTTTGAGGCTGTAATTCATAAAAAGGGTAAACTTTGAGGCTGTAATTCATAAAAAACCCTTATAAAAACTAGATCTAAAATTAAAAGAAAATAAAATAAAATAAAATAAATGAAAGTAATCTTACAAGAATGAAGGGGATGGAGAAGATGAAGCTTGAAAGAATTGATGGAGTTAAGACCTTAGAGCTTGGTCTTTAATGGAGGAATGACGGTTTGAAGATGGAGTTTGGGGTAAGAGATATAGAGTTTTTGTGGGTTAGGGATAGGAAATGAGTGGAGTGAAAAATTAGGAAAAAATAAAACTTGGCTTAAAACTGAAAAAAAAAACGACAGCACTGAACCAGTCGACTCGACTGGCGTGAGTCGACCGGTCGACTGGTTTATAAAATCTGATTTTCCATTTTTATTTTTTTTTCTTAAAAAATTTCTAAGTTACGGAGTCGACTCGACTCCCTGTGGTCGATGGGTCGACTCCGTGAGTCGACCATTTTATTGCAAAATTTTTTGTCTTTTTCTTACTTTCTAATCTTGTGTGTGCTTGAATATTCTTGGCTCGAGTTTCCAACTATTGAAACTTAAGATGCGGGCTTCTACCCTAAAATGCATGCGGAATTAAAAAATGCAATGAAAAAAAGGTAAAAGAAAAGATAAAAACATTGGGTTACCTCCCAAGAGCGCTCTTTTAATGTCACTAGCTTGACGCCCTTCAACATGAGACTTCACGGGCCTTCACGCCCAACTTCCAACAACCGTACCTCACTAACAACCTCATTGACACCATCAACCTTCTCAAAGTAGTGCTCCACACACTGCGCATTCACTAGAAATTTACCTCTCTTCGATCTCAACCTTAGTGCACCAAAAGGAGTCACCTCCGAAACTTCAAACGGTCCTGACCACCTGGACACCAGCTTTCCAAGAAAAAATTTTGCCCTTGAATTGAACAGCAGGACTTTCTCTCCAACTTTGAAGTCGCGGTTGAGGATTCTTTGATCATGCCATCTCTTAGTTCTCTCCTTGTAAATCTTAGAACTCTGAAAGGCATCCATTCTTAATGTAGAAACACTTAGAGATAAAGAACGCAACAAGAGGGGGGGGGGGGTGAATTGTTGTGTCGCCCTTAGGAGTATTTTTGCCCTGTTTCTTGCGGAATTTTATAATGAAAAATACTCAAAGCAATAAAAAGTAACTTTAAAAGAACTCAAAGATTTAACGTGGAAACTTTCTTGGCCTTGTAAGAAAGAAAGCCACGACCTCTTGGGATTTCAACTTCTCTTATTAAACTTTATGTAATTTACAACTCTATTACATAAAATTTTTCTCCTTCTCTTCTCTAGGCCTAATTCTCTAATTCTCCTTCTTGGTTCTCCTTCTTGTTTCTTTTCTCTCTTTACATAAAATTCTCTAAGTTCCCCCTTAGACTTCCCAAAGTCTAAGTTTACACACTCATAAAAACCTTTACAAATAAGATTCTCAAATTGGATGAAAAACAAAGAAAAGCACAAGGAAAAATCAAATGAATTAATTGGCAATTAAGAACAATTATATTTTTCATGAGAATTAGATTTAGCCATGAGAATTAGATTTAGCCATAATTCTTGATGGGAGGTACTCGACAATATGTATGTATATGTCTCAAATTGTGCCGGTTATAAAACCCCTTTTATATACCCATGAGAATTAGATTTAGCCATAATCCCATGTTCCAAAAACGTGGGATCGTGGGTATGAAGCTTGGAGGTTACTTCAAGTATACGATTATGTTTTAGGTCAAGAATAGAAAGTCCTCTTTTTGTGGAGATATAATAGGATCTAAGATTTTTAAGTTCTCTTAAGTAGGTGGTTATTAATTGCCAATTAAAACCCTTATGCAAATTAGATTTTTATCCGTACAAGTCAATAAAAGAAAATAAAAATAAAAATTTATTTCCCTCATTTCTCGTTGACTTATTTCTCTAACTTGTTAGGTTGGGAACACCGTGTTGTCTCCGTCTGGACTGACTTCATATTTTAACAAATCTGGAACTGGCCCATGAGACTTAAGTGTTTGACGTAAACGTGCAATGTTCTTCCACAACCTTCTAAGGTAACATCGACGATCTTGACAATCGGATATATGACCTATAAAACAATCCCTAATATATTTTGTTTGTTTATAAAAGTTTAAGTCATCATCAAAACTCAAATGGGCCAAAACTTAACTCCTCGAGCTCCCGGAGCTGAGCAAGCTTCTTCCCTTTGATCGCTTCGGGATCCATGTTTAGCTTTGTTAGAGCCCACCAGGCCTTATGCTCAAGCTCTATTGGTAAGTGACACGACTTTCCATAAACTAGGCGGAATGGAGTGGTTCCGATCGGGGTCTTGTAGGATGTTCGGTAGGCCCATAATGCATCATCTAACTTCAAAGCCCAATCTTTCCTATTCGGGCCTACCACCTTCTCTAAAATACCCTTGATCTTCCGGTTTGCCACTTCAACTTGCCCTTGTGTTTGGGGGTGGTAAGGAGCTCCAACTTTGTGGTTCACACTGTATTTCCTTAGAAGATTATTGAGCTGATCCTTAGCAAAATGCAATCCCCCATCACTTATCACGATCTTTGGCACACCAAACCTCGGAAAAATCACCTTTTTGAACATCTTCATACCAACTTTGTGATCATTGGTGGGAGAAGAGAGAGCCTCGACCCACTTTGAAACATAGTCTATTGCCAAAAGTATGTATTCATTTCCCATTAAAGAAACAAACGGCCCCATAAAGTCTATACCCCACACATCAAAGATTTCACACTCCAAAATCTTGTTTTGAGGCATCTCATGCCTTCTTCTTATGTTTCCCGTCCTTTGGCACGAATCACAAGACTTGACAATAGTATTCACGTCTTTATGGAGAGTTGGCCAAAAGAAATCGGCCTCGTAAACCTTAGCGACGGTCTTCATATTCTTGGCATGTCCTCCACATGGAAGAGAATGGCAATTAGCAATCACACTAGCATTCTCATCTTCCGGAATGCATCTCCTGTAAACCCCATCAGAACATAGCCTAAAAAATAAAGGATCATCCCAATAATAGTACTTTGCTTCCTCATAAAAGATCCTCCTTTCACTCGAACTCCTACCTTCGGGGACAATACCGCAAGCGAGGTAGTTGGCTATATCGGCATATCATGGAGCACCCTTAATCTCAGCTGCATAGAGGGTTTCTTCTCTTAAGGAGTCATCGATTGGGCCAAAGTCACCATGATGACACTCCAATGGGAGGCGGGATAAATGATCAGCTACAAGATTTTCTTTTCCACTCTTATCCCGTACCTCGTTGTCAAACTCTTGGAGTAACAACACCCATCGAATCAACCTCGGTTTGGCATCCCTCTTAGAGGTGAGATATTTCAATGCTGCATGATCGGTATAGACTATGGCCTTGGAACACATCAAATACGACCGAAACTTCTCAAATGCAAAAACCACTGCTAACATTTCCTTTTCAGTTGTTGTGTAATTCCTTTGCGCGGAATCAAGTGTCTTGCTGATGTAGTAAATCACATACGGCTTTCCTTCCTTTCTTTGCCCTAAAACCGCACCTACACAAAAATCACTAGAATCGCACATTAGCTCAAAAGGCAGGCTCCAATCTGGAGCCTGCACAACAGGTGCTGAAATCAGGCTCTTTTCAATTCATCAAAAGCTTTCAAACAACGTTCATCGAAATTAAACTCCACATCTTTCTGTAAAAGCTCAATCAAAGGTTTTGCAATCTTGGAGAAATTTTCGATGAAACGCCGGTAGAATCCTGCATGTCCTAAAAAGGCTCTTACTCCTCTTACGTTAGTAGGAGGAGGTAAGTGTTTTATAACATCAACTTTGGCAGGATCTACCCGGCCCAATTCCCTTGGATGAAATTTTATGACCCAAGACAATGCCTTCTTGGACCATAAAATGACATTTTTCCCAGTTTAAAACAAAGTTTACCTCTTGACACCTTTTCATAACTTTTCAAGATTCCGTAAGTATGTGTCAAAAGATAAACTACCAATACTGAAATCATCCATGAATACTTCCATAAAATCCTCAAGCATGTCAGATGAAATGGCTATCATACACCTTTGGAATGTGGAAGGTGCATTGCACAATCCAAAAGGCATACGCCTATAAGCAAACGTTCCAAACGGGCATGTGAATGTTGCTTTCTCTTGGTCCTCCGGGTGAATTGGAATTTGGAAAAACCCGGAGTAACCATCAAGAAAACAAAAATATGAATGTGAGGCCAATCTCTCTAACATTTGATCAATAAAGGGGAGGGGAAAATGATCCTTCCTAGTGGCTTTGTTTAATTTTCTGTAATCAATACATACCCTCCAGCTTGTGGTGGTGCGGGAGGGTATCATCTCGCCACTTTCTCCTGGAATAATGGTCATTCCACCTTTCTTTGGCACAACATGAATAGGGCTGACCCATCTACTATCAAAAATCGAGTAGATGATGCCTGCCCTGAGTCGCTTTAGAATCTCATTTTTTTACTACTTCTTTCATGTTTGGATTCAACCTCCTTTGAGGTTCGATAGAGGTGAAATGATCATCATCCAAGTGGATTCTATGCATACCTAGGGAAGGACTAATTCCCTTTATATCATATATTGAATGCCCTATGACCCCTTTGTATTTTTTTCAACAAAACAAGCAATTTTTCAAGCGAGGGGTCATCGAGCGCATCACTCACTATCACAGGACAATCATGCTCAACATTAACACCCCGGCCCCTCGGACCGACGGTGACTACTCATAGAGACTGTAGACTGACCCCACAGACCAACACAAGTCTTTCCAGCGCACTTTGGCCTCACTCGTGCGCACCCAGAAAATATCCCAGAAGGTCACCCATCCTAAGATTGGTCCCCAACAAGCACGCTTAACTGTGGAGTTCTTAGCAAATGGGCTCCCTAGAAAAGAAGATGCACCTTGTTGATATGAGTAGTCTATCAATCTCTTTTCAAGCTAAATCTGGGGTATCACACATTTTGTCTGAATTTTCTGGGTTCGTTATTGATGTTGTTCATGTTGTTTGATGTCATTTTTTGGGTTTTGAATTTTTTTTATTTTAAAAAAAGACTAAAGGGCTGCGGTTTTTTGACCTGTCCGTAGCCCTTAAGCCTTTTTTTGGCCGCGCATAAAAACCGCAACCCTTCTCTAATATTTCTTGCTGCTACAATAATGGCTAGGGTCGAAATACGCAGCCCATAGGGGCTTAAAAACCGCAGCAAATAAGGATTTTTCCACTAGTGAAATATGCATATAAGACCAGGGGAAGGGGTTTTAATGATACCTTGGGAGGAGGCATTGTACACTCCTCCTTTGTAAAATATGCTTCCTTGGCTTCTAATATGCTCTCCAATATATCATCTTCTTCACAAGTTTGAGCTTCATCAAGTTCTTTTTCAAATAACATCGCCTCTCCAGACAGGCTTTCACTTTCGTCACATAAGACCTCTTCAAGGGGGTCTTTGATATCGATTCTCTTGGCAAAACAGGCCACTTCACTATCAATCACCTCCATACGACAAGCTTGCTCCATCAATGACATCTTGGTGGTCTTTAAAAACTGAAAGGCCAATTTCTCCTTTGCTACCTCCACCGTGATGGTGTCATCTTTGCAGTTGATAAGAGCATTGAGGGTTTTTAGAGCTGCCCTCCCAAGTATAAGAGGTTTGTAGGGATCCTCTTCCATTTCCATCACAACAAAATCACATGGCACCACCAAATGCCCAACTTGTATCAGAATATCTTCAAACTCACCATAAGGCACCTTAATGCTGCGATCTGCAAGTTGAATTGTTTTCCGAGAGGGTTGAAGATCAAACACAAGCCTTTTAGCAATGGACAAAGGCATAAGACTAATAGAAGCACTAAGATCCGCAAGAGCCCCTTTTGGCTCGAGATGACCCAACTTCACTGGTAGATTGAACGACTCTGGATCTCTTTCCTTCTTTGGCAGATTACCCTGAAAAATCTTAATAACTTGGTGGGGTAAGTTGATGATTTCCTCCTCTAACTTCCTTTTGTTTGAAAGGAGGTCTTTGAGAAACTTCGCTTACTTGGGCATCTTCTCCATTGCTTCAAGAAATTGTATCTTCATTTCCATTTGGCTCAACTTTTCAATGAATCTTTTGAAATGCACATCGAGCTGTTTTACTACCCTCCGGTATGGAAATGGAACTGGTGGCACATACACTCTTTTGGGTTCTCTCAATAACCCTTCTTCTTTCTTTTTCTCTCTTGTTTCAATTTTTTTATTTTTCTCAATCTCATTTTTTTCACACTTTTCATTTTTCTCCTCACCTTCTTTTTACCTCATTTTTGTCACCCTTTTCATTTTTTCTCCTCAATCTTTTCTTTCTCACCATCAATCTCATTTTTTTCACTCTCACTTACTTCCTCACCTTTCTCTTGATTGACATACTCATCTTCCCTTGGCATTTCTGGTACCTTGTATGATATCCCGGATCTCAAATGAATCGCCTTCGCGGTGTGCGGAGGTGCTTGGTTGATTGGGTTTGGTTGGGGATTTCCTGGAAACAAGGGTTGTGGAGGAGGGTTGGCTAGTTGAGCTAGTTGATTATCCACTACCCTGAGATGAGCTTGAATCTCTGTTATCTGCTTGTTAAGGGTTTGATTGCTTTGGGTTATAGCTTGCAGCTGGGCCATGACTTGACTTTGGAAATCCATACTCCAAGCGGGAGCTTGCTCCTTTGGGAATGGAACATGACCCCCCTTAGGCCCTTGGTTGAAATTAGATGGACCCTGGTTCCTAGCATTCGGATGCTTGTAAGGCTCATTGTTATACCCTTGGTTGTTCCACCTTCCTTGATTCGAATTTTGATGGTAACCACGCCCCCTTGGGAATTGGAGGCTTGGTTTTGATTTCCATAATTCAAAGCTGCAACATGTTCCGAATTGGACCCTCCGCAATAAGATGTATCATGATTTGTTCCCCCACAGATATCACAGGTGAAGATGGGAGTTTGGACAGCTGATACTTTTAAAGGTTTATCAACACCCAATTGAGCTAATTTTTTATCCAACAATGCTTCAAGTTTGCTTTCTAGAGACTCTGAGTTCTTTACTTCATACATCCCCTTTGATCTAGTTCTCCCTTGATTGCCCCATGATGAATTCTTGACTACCTCTTCGATCTGCGCCCTTACTTGATATTGAGAAATTTTGCACAATTGCCCTCCCACACTTGAATCTAGCAATGCCTTGGTCTGTGGGAGAAGGCCATCATAGAAGAAGGTATTGAGGTGGTTTTCCCCGTTTCATGGTGCGGACAAGCCCTTAACATTCTCTTGAAACGATTCCATGCTTCGGGTAGAGTTTCATCATCATCTTGAGTAAACCCGACAATTTTCTTTCTCCAATCTTGGGTTCTTACAGATGGGTAGAATCTCTCTAAAAAGGCTTTCTTTACCTCCCCCCATGTAGTTAAAGAATTGGGCTCAAGACATTTATACCAATCTTTCGCATCTCCTGCAAGACTAGATCGAAAAAGATGCATCTTCACATAATCCGGGCTATCGTTACACACTGACATGAGGTCACAAAGCTCGATGAATTTTTCTAGATGCTCAAGTGGACACTCATTTTTCATCCCCGAAAATACCTCCTCTCTAACGGTTCTTGTGTTTTGAGGATGGATTTGGTAATTGGTATTTTTGGTAGGAAGCCTAATCCCCCCCTTGTGGTTCATAGTTCCCGGGTGTACCAAATTGCCCAAAAATAACTTGATTCTTCATGTGGTGCTCACTTCTTGTATCACTGCTAGATGGTGATGGTGGTGGGGAGCAAGGAGGGGTACTAGGATTACCCTCCTCAATGATGTTGGTTTGGCGGGTGGCTTGGTGAAGATGGCGAAGATACCAGACTATCTCCGAAATGAAAGGTTCAACTTCTTGGTTCCTCCTGCGGCTTATACTCATACAATCACCACTAGAAAGAGATTGTTAGCACTGACTATCACAAACTAAAATACAAGTATTCACAATATTTAACAATTGTCATCAAAACTTTATATTTGACACACACACTCCCCGGCAACGGCGCCAAATTGATAGGTCGCGGAACCGTAGGTTGTTGATCGTTTAACTAAGTCCGGTCTACACAATTAATTTTGTTCACCTTAAATAACCCTAATGATTTTCATTAGTGGTAAGTTAGGGGTCGGTCCACAGGAAAATGTTTTTGTGACAAAAAGAGTCTAATGACAAAAAGGTTTTTGGTTTTTGAGTTTTAAAGTGACAACAAGTTTCAAATATCAAGTTTTAAACAATATATAAAAAGACTAGAGTTTGGGGAATTTAGCTTCTTAGATTGCAAAAGGGATGGGTTGAAAATATGCTTTTAACCATTGTATGATAAGAAAGGTCTTTCTAATTTAGCTCCACAACTTCTGGGCATAGGAACTATATAGTCACTAATATGGTTTAGGAGATTCAGCTTCTGGGCGTATAACTCGACCATACTAATGACTCCCTAATACATGCTCTTGACCTCAAATTTATGTTAAAACAAGAATGAATCATACAAGATAGACATGGTTCATCATCCTAAGGACGGGCTAGGCCTCAAAGGAATCCTAATAAAGTTAGCTTCTGGGCTACTCATTACTAGCATGAATTCATATTTCCCAAGCATTCAAACATTCAAGCAACATAAATTGTCCATGTATGGAAATCGAAATGGACTTTCGATTCCTTACCTTGGAACCCACATATTCTTTTATGTACATATTCATGATCAACCCATTACCCCATAAGCAAAATAATTACCTAACTACATCCCCAAACTCTAAAAAGATAACTACTCACTCATGTTTATTATTAACATAAACACATAAAATATCACCATATTCCTAGAGCAAACAACAACAAAGAAGAAAATTAAGTTAAAGAGGCTTACTACCCTCAACTAAGGAGGGGGATGGCAATCACACAAATGAACAAGAGCTTTCAATATTCAACCCAAAAATACTTCAAACCAAATGCTAAATTAAACCCACAAATTCTGGAAAATGCTTGATAAATTACCAAAGAAAGAGTGTTACAACTAATAGTGTCTTGTTACAATAATACAACTCCAAAGCTTGATTCTTAAGAAAAATACCAAATGAAAGTATTTAATGAAAGAACTATTACAAATTTATGGAATGGATGAAGTGCTGAAATGGTGTGTGTTCTCCATCAGAAAATTGGAGTATAAATAGCCAAAAGTGTGAGCTTCCCACTTGCATTCACCATCATTGCCTAGGTAGTCAAACAAGCAACCCTCTTCATCATGGGGAGCAGATGCACAGGAGAGGGAAGGGCTGAAGCACGCAAGGGGAAGGAGTGGTGGAAGCAAGAGGCAAAAGTAGACGGACAAAAAATGGAACTGCAGCTGTCAGGCCTGAACAAGTCGAGCTGACTCCTCTCAGTCGACCGGTCGACTGGTTCAGTGCTGGGCACTCTTTTGACTTAGAAAATTTTCCAAGTGTTGGATTTTGAAATTTTGCACAGCTACGGGGTCGACCCCAGTCAACCATGCTCGACCCCTTCTTGAATTTTCACCAAGATTTATTGCTTTTAATCCGAAGGTTCGGGTTTTGAATCTCGAGGTCTGATAAGCGCCCGATCACCTTAAAACCTTCTCGAAATTGGCTAAAAACACCTGAAATCAATGAAACCACTACACCACAAGCGTAAAGCATAAAATTTGACAATTAAAGGCCTAAGTTAAGTAAGATATGCACAACAAAAAAAAAGAATTCATTAAAAATAGGTGCAAAACACGCGTGAAAAGCGCGTGTATCAATAGCACCGGTGAGATCGGCTTAACCAACAGAGGAATCTCATACATGAGATCTCTTAACCATTCTGCTTCCTTGCTAGCAGATGCTAAAGCAATAAACTCAGAACACATCGTGGAATCTGCAACACATGTTTGTTTCTTAGACGCCCAAGAGATGACACCTCCCCCAAACATGAACACCCATCCACTTGTAGAGGAATTATCTTCTTTATTGGATGCCCAAGTTGCATCAGAATATCCTTCCAAAACCGGAGGATCTCCACGATAATACAAACCATAATCCTTGGTTCTAATCAAGTATCTAAGTACTCTTCTAACAACTCTCCAACGGGTAGGACCAGGTTTTTGAGTAAACCTACTTAACTGACCCACTGCAAAAGCTATATATGGCCTTGTACAAGTCATAGCATACATCAAAGATCTAATGACCTTTGAGTATTCTAATTGAGAAATCGCTTCACCTTCATAAGGTAATTACTTCTCGCATGGATCCATGGGAGTAGAGATAGGAGCTTTCTCAAGCATATTAAACCGTTTGAGAATCTTCTCAATATAATGAGATCGATTTAACATAAGACCTCCATTATGACGTAATATCTTAATACCTAAGATAACATCGGCCTCCCCCAAAGCTTTCATAGAGAAAGACGTTGACAAAAATTCTTTTGTCATTTCCACTTGCTCTATACTTGTACCAAATATGAGCATGTCATCGACATAAAGGCAAATGATAACCCCATTTCCTTTATTATCGAATTTGCTATAAACACACTTATCGGCCTCATTGACAACAAAACCAAAAGACAATATCGTGTCATCAAACTTTTGATGCCACTGCTTTGGTGCTTGTTTAAGTCCATAAAGAGACTTAACCAATTTACACACCTTGTTTTCTTGTCCTTTAACAACGAACCCTTCGGGTTGTCTAATGTACACTTCCTCCTCCAGATCACAATAAAGGAATGTCGTTTTGACATCCATTTGATGAATCAACAAATTGTGGATAGAAGCTAAGGCTATCAAGAGTCCAATAGTTGTAGTTCTAGCAACCGGTGCATAGGTATCAAAATAATCAATACCTTTCTTTTGTCTAAGCCTTGCACCACTAATCTTGCTTTAAACCGAATAACAGACCCATCGGGTCTACGTTTAACCGTAAAAATCCATTTACTACCAAGTGGAGTACAACTTGGAGGTAGGTCGGTTAAGACCCAAGAGTTATTCCCCATGATGTAATCCATTTCATCATTAATGGCTTCTTCCCAAAAATCCTTATCACGAGAAGACATTGCTTCTTCGTACGTAGATGGATTGTCCTCCACATTTAAACAATAAAGTGTGGATGTACAAACAGAATCTCTTGTACCCTCTACTATAGGTAGACTTGAAAATCTAGACCAAACGATTTGGCTATTACTTTTCCTAAGAGAAATCTCTACGTGTTCATCATTTGATGGAACATGTTGAGTATCAAGTTGATCATCATCAACTTCTTGAACATCGGTACTAAATTGTAGGTCTTTAGGCCTACCAATTGATGAAAATCGAGTCTCATAAAAAATAGCATCTTTAGACTCAATTATCGAATTATTCGATATGTAGTCAATAGGTTCTATTACATAAAACCTATAGGTATGACTATGATGTGCATAGCCAACAAAGATGCAATCGAAACCTCTTTCACCAAGTTTCTTTCTTTTATTACCAGGCACTCTAACAATTGGCCTACTACCCCAAACTCGAAGATAACTTAAATTTGGTTTCCTTTTGTACCATAGTTCATAAGGAATAACCTTTTTCCCTTTAGTGGGAACCCGGTTAAGGATGTGACACGCGGTCAACATCGCTTCACCCCAAAATCCTTCACTCAAACCCGAGTAGGATAACATGGAATTAACCATTTCTTGTAAAGTCCGATTTTTCCTTTCGGCTACACCATTTGATTGTGGTGAATAACCCGCCGTAGATTCATGGATAATTCCCATTTCTTGGAAATAACAAGGGTTATAATATTCCCCTCCTTTATCCGTTCTAAGTCGTTTGACCATAGAATCCAATTGTACTTCAACTTCATTCTTAAATATTTTAAACATATTTAAGGCCTCATCTTTAGAATGCAATAAATACACATAACAAAATCTAGAATAATCATCAACAAATGTGATCATATACTTTTTGTTACCTAAGATGGAGTACTATGAAAATCACACAAATCACTATGAATCAAATCGAGAATGTTAGATGATCATTCTACTTTCTTAAAAGGTTTTCTAGTGATTTTATTCAACATGCAAGTACTACACTTTTGTTTATCAACCACAAACATAGGAATAATATCTAATTTACCCATATATATATATATATATATATATATATATATATATATATATATATATATATATATATATATATATATATATATATATATATATATATATATATATATATATATATATATATATCATATTATCATAATTTACATGACATAATCTATTGTGCCATAAATCATATATATGTACATCCTTATCATAAACATGCAATATACTACTATATATAAAAGACTTAATAGAAAGTTTAAATAGATTACAATTCAAATAACATCTACCAATAAATACACCACCCTTACTAATTACACATCGATCGGATTAAAATACTAATTTATATCTCATGCGATTCAAGGTTGGCCCCGACACTAGGTTCCCTGCAATCTTAGGAGCAAACATCACTTCCTTCAAAGTTAGAAGATTTCCCGAAGTGAAATGTAGATCAACCGATCCTTTCCCAAGAATTTGAATAGAAGAATTATTTCCCATATAGAGAAACTCATCACCATCACACTTGTGAAAGGTTTTAAACCATCTCCTATCCATGCAAACGTGCCTAGAGGCACCCGAATCCATGTACCATGAATCATCCTGCACACAACAAATATTATTATTTGTTCCATTTAAATCCAAATTGGAATTAAACTTAATTAATTGTGAGGAAGTACCTTCATTCACGGGATCTTGGCTTGTAGAAGCCTCACCCTTGTTACCATTCTTTTTCTTGAAAAGAAAACAATCCTTCTTTCGATGACCCGGTTTTCCAAAAAACCAACACCCAGCAACCGTAGGCTTCTTAGAGGATTTAGTAGATTTTCCCTTGAAAGAATTGGAACCCCTCTTTTTATTCTTAACAAATTTATACCTGTTAGAATTTTCACCCACTATGTTAATGGTTGGAACCGAGGATGTTTCCTTACCCTTCTCTTGCTCACGTATTCCAACTTCTATGAGAAGATGGGTGGCAAGTTGAGAAAGATCAATATCTTCCTTTTTATGCTTTAGGGTATTCCTAACATCTTTCCAAGTTGGTGGTAATTTATCGATAATACTTGAAACAACAAAGAGTTCATCATATTTATATCATGCCGTTTAAGATTATCATACATACGTTGAATCTCATGAAATTGTTCCATAATAGGGCGATCATCATCAAATTTAAAATTATTGAAATTACTTAAAAGAAACTTCTTGCTTGATGCATCTTCGGCCATATACTTAGTTTCAAGAGAAGACCACATTTCTTGTGCAGATTCTACATTTTGGTAAACATCAAAGAGAGTATCACTCATAACATTAAGGATATGTCCCCTACATATAAAGTCATCATTGTCCCATTTGCTTCTAGCACAGGTATCTTCCGGAGTCTCATCCTCCTTTTCACTAGGCCTTGGTGTACTTATCACATAAGCAACATTGAATGTAGTCAATAAGAAAAGCATTTCCTTTTGTCGGCTTCTAAATTCATTGCCTAGATACTTATCCAATTTCACAAAATTGGTAGTCAAATCCTTGAGACTTGTCATAATGTAATTCAAAGAAAATAACGTTTTAGATTGTTGTATAAATGTATTTTAATTTATAAATAGACAATAAATTAAAATATAAGTTTGTGATAGAAAAACACATTACATATGGCGATCAAGCCTTGCTTATGTACACCACCGAGATCTCCGATACACCAATCTTTAACACGATCGAAGTAACTAGAAGATTTTTTGGGAACTTGATATAAATTCTAGGTGAGATGCTCTTTCCTAAAACGTTATTTCCTCCCTACCACGGTGTTTGGGAATCAACCGGAAATACGTTCTGATATACAAAGAATTACACTAATTTCCTAGAACAAGGATATTGGAATGACATAAAAATAACTTAAATGGAAAGTAATATGGAAATACACAATCAAGGATTGCAAGTTCTTGATTGAAATGTTTAAGAAGAGAAGAAATCAGTAATTCTGGATGCGTTAAACAAGACACAAGCACTCTATATTTATAGAAGAGCTCACACCACTTCATGAAACAAAGGGTTGATTCATGAAGCATTAGGTTGATCCGTGAAACCCGAGACCGATTCATGAATCAAAGTCGCTTTTTACTCAACCCATATATCCCAAGATACATGATTATAATAACCATAATAACTGTTGGATGTTATATACTAACCAACAAAATGAAACAGAGCAAGAAACAAAGTGAAAATGCACGAAAGACAGAAGTCCGCGGGCCGCATAGATCTACGCGGGGTGCGGACTTGCTGCTGCCTTGCTCCGCGGGCCACGTAATATTCCGCTAGCCGCGCACTTCCTTCTGTCCCGTTTTTTCCTTCTTCTTTAAAACTTATTTTGATATTCTTAATTAATTTAATTAAATTTATTTATTTAATATAATTAATTAAACATTTCTGATGTCCATTATACACTCTAAATTCCAATAGTAAGTAAATCATATATTCCAGAGGTTGATAATTTCAAACGATTTTAAACAAAATCTTGATTCCAAAAGTTTATCAAAATACTTCATTCCAAAACAATGGTGGCCATTTCCCATTTGTTATTTACATTAGGTTACATTAGATTGTTGATTAAATTCAGTAATGTAAATTAATTAGAAGAAGTTTACAAATTCCGATTGTTGATTTAGAATTGAAGTAATGTAAATTAATTATCAAAAGGTTACATTAGGTTGTTGGTTTTAATATACTCACAAAATTCAGTAATGTAAACTAATTATTAGAAGTTTACAAACTTCTGCAATTTGCTTTATCACAAGTACTTTATCAAATTAATTACATGATTTCAAATCAATGAAATAGATTATAAAATCTTTGGGAATTGATTATTCAGAATTGAGAGATCAAATTGACTATGAATTCTTCATTCTTTTGATATGTTCTTGGATTGGTAACTTCAAATTCATTATTTCTTTTGTACATAAAAAATTCTTTTGATATGTCTAGAAGATAGAAATAAAAAAAGAAAATTTGATTTTAAACATACGAACTTTGCCTCATTTGCTTATGAACGTTCGAACTTTCGATTAATTTTTAGAGGCATGAACTTTGTTGTGTATAATAAAATTTAGGCGACAAAATATTGATGTTGTAGCACATAGATAGACTTATAGGCGTCACAGTTGCATTTTGACGCCCAATATATCAAATTGTGCCACATTTTTTGTATTTGTCGCCTAATATTGACTATGTGCCACAAAATATATTTTGTAGCCAAATATATTTTATAGCCCATAACTCAATATATATGTGGCCCAATATCTTTTTTCTTGTAGTGTTGCAAGATTAAAAGAAGTTTATTGGAATAAATATTTGAAATTAAGTTTATTTAAACATGTGTATTTAACATTCTCAAATTTCAAGTCAAAACACAAGATATTTTTATTAAAAATTACATGGTTTATATGGTTATATTGGCTAACATTAATGGAAAAGCAAAAATACATTGAAAGGAAAAGTAAGGAGATGTCGTCTTTTATTGAAATTAAACAAGGGTATTTGTGTCATTTTAACAGTTAACGAAAATACAAGGTTTTTGGCGTCATTATGTAACTGTAGTGACTTTTCCAAGAGTTGAGTGCTATTTTGTGGAAAAAAATAATTAAAATTAGCTATCACTCGCCTTTCGCCGTAGTTGGTGCTTACTAAGTAGAATATCTCTTTATTTTATTTTATTTAAATTTATTCTTTGCTAATTACATCATTTACGTTAGTATTACTTTTCTTATTAACCTTGTTTTAGGGAAATATGGAGGGATTTGATGTTTAGCATGAAGAATTGAAGACATGATCATTTATGTAATTTTATGTTTGTTAATGGAACTTTAGAGTCTTTTCTTTGCTAACTTGTATATGAAGGACTATTTCGTTTATTTGTAATTGTAGGACTATCTTTCCCTTTTGAGATGAAATTGAAGGACATATTTTGTTTTTTACGTGGTATTGCAAGACTACTCTCTTAATTTTTATGCTTTAAGTGATTAGTATAATATCGATAACAATAAAGCTCAATAATAATCTGAACTCGAACGGAGGACCGAAATTTCGAGGCAGAGCAAAGTTGGAGTATGTATAATATGACTTCAAATGGAGGTGGACTGAAAAATTAATCCGAGTTTTATTCTGATCCGAGTTAAACCAATTGTCATCTCTACTTCCATTCGGTCACTACTAAAAATGTTGAATTTCTAAATTAAAGTTAATGTCTATGATTGTTGTTAAACATATTTTGCATGGCATTGCAAAATGGAAAAGACACAAATAAAAAATCGATAACATTATCGTTTATAAGGAGTAAGAAATAAATTTTTCAAAGCAACTATTGATTGTGTGAAATTTAATTTACAACAAATTTCTATTTTTGGTTATTTCACTTGCTTTTCATTCTTTGGCAATGATTCTCACAATTCTCTTGTAATCTCTTATTCTATTTTTCTTACTACCAATGATAATTTATTTATTCATCACTTACTAAATAATATTCGCACCTATAAAAAAAATGCAAATCAAATAGGACGAAGGAAGTAGTATGGTAAATAATTATTTTCCGTTGATGAGGCGAAGCGTGAATGCTTGTAATACGATGAGCACATGATGTAATCTTTTCCTTAAATCTTCATCAATCAAATCACCATTTTGATCAAACATCAATGGAGGTTCAAAAGCATTGGCAAAGTGTAACACTCGAGAAATTAATACTTTTTTAGGAATTTAAAATAAAGATGAAATTTGAATTATTTATGGTCAAAAATATGTTCAATTAAGAAAGTAATATTTGATTATGAGAAAATAATATTAGGCTCTAACAAGGATGACATATCATTTAAATCTCCTTATATATTTTATTTTACTACTTTTTATTCTACTTAATTCTCTTAAATTAAAATACCTATTAACCTTCTTCCCCAATTGCTTCTACGGTATTTCGAAAGAACCAGTAGCAAACCCTCCCAATTTCTCTAATCTTTTCGGTCCAATTGCAGCAAATCCTCCTTCCTTTTCTCTGAAATTTTGAAACTCAGATGAACAGCCATGGCCTCTTCCTTCCTCTTCCTCTGATTTTCGCAAGAAACGTCAAATTTGTTTCTTGCCTTCGATTTTTGATGAAACAAGTAGGTATAATCATCTTGTGTATCCTTTTCGTCTTTGCACTTCTCTATAAGGTCAGGTACATTGATTCCCATACTCATTTTTGTTTTCTTTTCTGAAAATCTTGAACCAGTGATATCAGCTTCTTGATTGATGGGTTTTTGTCAAATGTAGAATCAAAACAATTGACTTAATTTTCAAAAAAAAAAAAACAACAATTGATATTCTAGCAAACATCAATCCTTCTTATATCTTGGCAGTCGACACCTGTGCATTGAAGGTAGATTGATATTTTCTCTACAATTATCATATAGATATATATTTGTCATGTTCTTTTTCATTCTCTCTTTTTCCCTTTCTTGTTCTACCAATTATTTTAACATGTTTCTCACACTCTAAGACTAAATAATTGATTAAAGATTAGTGTGGGTATGCTTATTCATATTAAATTAGATGAACTGTGGATCTCAGGATTGAGATTAGTATTAATGGATATGGAGATTTAAGATTGGTTTAGAAACATTTGTTATTGATAAATATAGTTCAATGTGATCATGAGAATTTATGTGGCTATATATTTTAGTAGAAAATTATTCACATGATTTAATTTTCATTAGTTTAGTATTTGGGATGTCTCTTTTGATTCTTATTGCTTGAGAAGTAGATATTTAAAATTGGTGTTAATTAAGATGAATTAATAAAAGGACTATGGTGGTAAAGTAGTAGGTATTGAGGTTACGAAATTATTGGAGAATATTGGTTGAAGATTATATGTTGGAGTAAGTTTATGGAATCTGATGACTAGTATGAAATTTTATGAACATTGAAATTAAGAATTAATGGAAAATGCTTGTTAATAGTAAGGTTATGGAAGAATTGAAGTTCGTGTATAGAAATTTATTGATGTCGTATAAATATATAAAGAAGTTTATTGATGTCGTAGAAATAGGAGTATATGTTAGTATAGCAGCATCGAGCACACATTAGAAAATTTATGAAAATCAATGGTCATTAGATAGAGTATCTATTTGTGTGTTTGATTAGAAATTATATATAGAAATTTATGATGTCATAGGAAATCAATCTTGGAGCTTATCACGTTTTACTAGGAGATGTAATAAGATATATGTTAGTATAGCAGCATCGGGCACACGTTCGTGATGGTCTTTTTTCGATTATGTTTCAAGAGATGACTTCGTCAAGTAGCTCTTCTAATATATAACGGTAACCGGTCTTGGCTATCAGAAGCGTCGGACTTGGTGAGTAGTAGCAGTCCCTTAAGGGTCTGGCCAAACTACTGTTTTGAAAATGTTTTCGTTACCAAATTGTTTGAACTGTGATTATTGATGATGATTTGCATATGAATGATTATGTTGATTATGATATGGTCAATGGATCGAGGTGCGAGCTGGTCATTGACGGAGTTGGGGGACATCGTCCCCTACTCCCTGTTTTGAGGTGAATTGTCATTTTAAATATTGACTAGTCTCACCCGAGAGCGACATAGTCATAGATCTATGGGGCACCTCTAAAACTAGACTCCCTGTGCGCATAGATCTAGGGAAATGATGTTGCTTTTAAACCGATGTTTGGAATTACAATGTTTTGTTGTTTTGGATTGTTACTTCTCATTCAGTTTAATCTGACCTCCTGTTGTTTTCATCTTTTAGATTGTTTACAGATCGGTACCTGCCGGGAACGATGGGATAGAGCTGAGATGATTAGAGTATTCTTGGAAAATATTCTGGATTTCTGTATATATTGAAGTTGTAGTGTCCGTATTAGACTGTAGAGTGTAGTAGATTTGATTATGATGACTATCTTGGGGTTTTCCATAGTTGTATGATTTTCAGACTTTGGTTTGGATTCCTGAACTTATGACTAGTTGTTTAGTTTTGTTTTAGTTCTTGTGAGCTTCCGCGAGTTATAATCTAAGTTGAATGTTTTGGGCAAGATACATTGTTATGAACATTGTCAATGGTAGAGGTGTTCATTCGGGTCATCGGGTTGATTTCGGGTCAGGTGTTTCGGGTCGGTTAAAAATCGGGTTTTGTTCACATTGTTTTATACATAATTGTATATCCATTTTTAAGTCGGGTCAAATCGGTTTCAGTTTATAGTCGGGTGTCTATCGGGTCATCAGGTCTGTTTTGGATACCTCTTGTCAATGGCTTGAGATTTGACTTCTTTGGGTTAGTAAACCCCGTGATGACCTGTCTTGCTCAGTCAACTGTAAATCGGGTTGTTACACAAAGAATTCAGGTTTATTAAAAGTGAATATCAAGGAAAATTCCAATTTGACGAAGATGATATTGTGAACTTCTTCCACTTTCCTTCCACACTCACAATTGCTGCTGCTTTATCTGCCATACATTTGGTGGTCTTGATGCCCAATCAATAGCATTCTTTAGCAATGCTGCCACACAATACAAGCAGGCTAAATTCCATCAATTATAATCATCGCAATCTCAAATATGCTATGTTTTTAACTAAATACTCAAGACATATTCGAATTAGTCAATTAAAAATTACATGGTTATGGTTTGTATTTGGGCCATTGGCTGAAGAACATTAATAGAAAAGCAAAAATACATTGAAAGGAAAAGTAAGGAGATGTCACCTTTTATTGAAATTAAACAAGGGTATTTGTGTCATTTTAATAGTTAACGAAAATATAAGGTTTTTGGCGTCATTATGTAACTGTAGTGACTTTTCCAAGAGTTGAGTGCTATTTTATGGAAAAAAATAATTAAGATTAGCATCACTCACCTTTCGCCATAGTTGGTGCTTACCCAGTAGAATATCTCTTTATTTATTTTTTAAATTTATTCTTTGCTAATTACATCATTTTCGCTAATATTACTTTTCTTATTAACCTTGTTTTAGGGAACTATGGAGAGATTTGATGTTTAGCATGAAAAATTAATGACATGATCATTTATGTAATTTTTATGTTTGTTAATTGAACTTTAGAGTCTTTTCTTGCTAACTTGTATATGAAGGACTATTTCGTTTAATTGTAATTGTAGGACTATCTTTCCCTTATAAGATGAAATTGAAGGACATATTTTGTTTTTACGTGGTATTGCAAGACTACTCTCTTATTTTTTATGCTTTAAGTAATTAGTATATATCGATAACAATAAAGTTCAATAATAATCTGAACTCCAACGGAGGACCAAAAGTTCGAGTGGAAACCAAGTTGGAGTATGTATAATATGACTTTGAATGGAGACGGGCTGGAAATTAATCCAAGTTTTATTCTAATCCGAGTTAAACCAATTGCCATTTGGTCACTACTAAAAATGTTTAATTTTCAAATTAAAGTTAATGTCTATGATTGTTGTTACATATTTTGCATTGCATTGAAAAATGGAAAAGACACAAATAAAAAATGATAACATTGTCGGTTATAAGGAGTAAGAAATAAATTTTCAAAGAAAGAAACAATTTACAAAAAAAATTTTGTGTGATTTAATTTCACCAAATTTCTACACCAAATTTCTATTTTGGTTATTTCACTTGCTTTTCATTCTTAGGCAACGACTCTCACAATTCGCTTGTAATCTCATCTTCTAATTTTCTTACCGCGAATGATTATTTATTTATTGATTACTTATTAAATAATATTCGCTTATAGAAAAAAAGATGCAAATCAAATAGGACGAAGAAAGTAGTATGGTAAATATAATTATTTTCCGTTGATGAGGCGAAGCGAGAATGCTTGTAATGCGATGAGCACATGTTGTAATCTTTTCCTTAAATCTTCATCAATCAAATCACCATTTTGATCAAACTTCAAAGGAGGTTCAAAGCATTAACAAAAAATTCAGGTTTGTTAATGAAGTGAATATCAAGAAAACTCCAATTTGACGAAGATGATATTGTGAACTTCTTCCACTTCCTTCCACACTCACAATTGCTGCTGCTTTATCTGCCATACATTTGGTGGTCTTGATGCCCAATCAATAGCATTCTTTAGCAATGCTGGATTGCTGCCACACAATACAAGTTGGCTAAATTTCATCGCTCATAATCATCGCAATCTTAAACATTTTGAAGGCTATGTTTATATCTAAATATTTAAGACATATTCGAATTAGAGGTATTCAATGGGGCGGGTCGATCCAACGGGTCAAGATTCGGGTCACATTTTAACAGGTCATTAGCGGGTCAGGTCAATAAAGGGGCGGGTCATTAACGGGCATTGGTGTAAAGGGTCGGGTTGGGCTGAGTCGGATAATTATAAGTATTAATTGCGGGGAAAAATTAGCACTTTTTTAAATATTTTTAAGTGATATTATTATATACATAAGTGGGTCGACCCAACGGGACAAAAAGTATAATAAAAAATTTTTTATGAAATTTGTAAAAAAGGATCAAATAGGGTCGGATTTAAATGGGCTTGACCAGCCTCGACCCGTTTTTGAAATGACCCGACCCGACCCATTTAAATTTTGACCCAACCCACCCCAACCCGGCCCATTGAACACCTCTAATTTGAATATTAAAATAGCAAATTTTAAAACTTTATTTCAATTCATATACTTTAAAAAAACACCAAAACTTCATTATTTATCATAATTGTAAATTATACTCCTTTTAAAAGCGTTTAGGTTCTAACCGTAACATTAAAGAGATTGGATACTCAAATATTTAGGGTCTTGTGTTAACATTTGAATCAGCAGCTCTAATATAATTCATATATCATCCTATGGCCTATGGGATTACTATAGTTTATGTAGCCCTTTATCTTAATTTCGTGGATTGATCTTTAGTAATAAGAGTTAAGACCAACAATAGAAATGAAGAATGATATTAGTATATTTAATTTGATAAACATAGTGTAACAAATCAAAATTAAAAATATAGCAACAAATAAAGTCAGTTTAACCAAGTAACTAATTAATGATTTGTAACTTTTGAAGAATTATTATATACTTCCTTCGTTCCATAATACTTGCTACATTTCACTTTTTTACGCAATCCAATGCACAATTTTGATCATTAATATCTTAAACTACACTTATCTAAAAATTATAAAAATTTAATATTATGAAAGTATGCGATTAGACGATTCAAACAAGATCCCACTTGACTATATTTTTACTTACACATTAGTCGCAATATGTAAAATAAGCTTGAACGATGAATAGTGCACGAAAAGGAAATGTAGCGAGTATTTTGGAACGAAGGAAGTATCTACACAACACTACTCACTAAGAAAATTGGAAAAATGGTGAATATATTATTGTAATAAATCGATAGAGTATAATATCACATGATAATATATACTCTCTTGTATCTTTAAAAGTTGGCTCTTACTCCCTCCGTTTTCATTTGTTCTTCCCATTTTCCCCATTGGGAAATTTTCAAAAGTTCTTCCCATTTAGAATCTTTCCATTTTGGGACATTATTTTAGACAAAAATACCCTCATGTAAAATTCTGAAATTACGAATTGTTGCCACATATATTACCAATATGCCCTCATTTTTTCTGATTTTGGGCATTAAAAAAATCAATTCCAAAATCTTCTTTTTACAATACCCATGCATAAGTTAAAGGCTACCATTAGCCTTTAAATAGCTACACGCCATTTTGAAGACATTCATCACTATCTTTCATCTTCCTCTCTCTACTCATCCATTGAAATACCTTCATCCAAAATGATTTAATTCTTCAATTTTAATTCCTTTCATTTTATTCCCTTTAAAACGAGATTAATTTTGATTTTTTTTGCCCAGAACATTTGAAATACCCTTTTGCCCATTTTAATGGCTTCTTATTACAGAGATCATCCTTTAATAGCTGATGGTAATTGTGAATGGGGTTCTCAGTGTTCATGTTCTTTGAATGGTAGGCGACATTCTTATTCCATTGATCTTCTTAGAAGAACTGTATCCTCTGTTGAAATGGAAAATGGATTTTTAAAAGAAATTGAAATGGAGAATAAATTAAGAAAAGAAATTGAAGATGATGCTACTTCTACACTTGTTGAAGTAGAAGAAGATCTTCATTCAAAAAAGTCCCCTATTACTTTAGTTGTTCCTGAAACACCACCAGATCCTAAGAAGAAAAAGGCATCTAGACGAATTTGCAAAAAAAGTGTTGCTTCTTCTAGCAAACATGAAAATGGGGTAAATCTGAAACCTAAATCAAAAATAATTAAACCCAAGGTTTGGTTGGATGATTTATGGAAACGTCTGTAAGTATTGACTATTGCTGTTGGATTTTTTTTGGTTGTTGTTGCTCGAAATCGGCTGGGCTTGTTTATTCGGTATGGGTTTTTGTGTTGATTCTAAATTATGCATGTATGGATTGATACTAAATTTAGTATTGTTGGGTTGATTCTTAATGCAGCCATTGATTCTTAATTTTGTGTTGATTCTTTATGCAATACCATTGATTATAAGTAGTGTTGGATCTTTTTTGATTCTAAGTAGTGCTGGATTTTTTTTGTGTTGATTCTAAATAGTGTTGGATTTATTGGTGCTGGTAATGTTAATCTTGGATTTTTATGATACATGAAAATGTCGATGAAGAGTCTTTAATAATGAGAAGATATACAAATGACGCTAATTACGAATTGTTGCCATTGTGTTTAAGTATGAGCTTAACACTTTCGGGTAGCTCGTAATGTCGTTTTTGTTTATCATTCGATGATTATTGGGGACTAACTGAGACAATGTTTAACCTATTAAATGTCGATGATGAGTCAATAATTATGAGAAAATATACTAATGAGGCTAATTACGAATTGTTGCCATTGTGTTAGAATTTGATTTTAACACTTTCGGGTAGCTCGTAATGTAGCCTTTGTATATTATTCGATGATTGACGGGGACTAACTGAGACATGTGTATGCAAAAGTCTTTTTCATTATGAGATAAAGCACTACAACTTGTACATGATTATAAAATGGTTCATACAGAAGTCTTTTTCATTATAAATTGATCCCAAACAATTGATTCATATATTCCTCTCCATATGCCATTGCAATGCAATCCTTGACTGCCCATCTAGGTGCTTGTACTTGTTCTGGTAGGATGCCATTGTCTTCAAGCTGCTTTTTTTTGTTGTGGGGAACGTTATAATTATTTGACCCTTTTGCCTTGAGTATCTCATTCATCACATATTGTAAGGACATCCACACATTGCTAAGTGTTTTTGGATGTAGTTCAACAAAGGCTTCCTCAACTGCTTCTACTAACTTCTAAATACACTTAGGCATCTTTTTATGCATTAATGATTGTATGCTTCTAAAAAAACCCAAATCCAATATGTTACAATCTGGACTGTTTGGCGGCTGCTGAGTTAAAATAAATGTAAACCCATCTTGTTTATAATGAGCTTGCCATTCAACATCGTCTTGAGTAATGTGTGCCTTGCAATTATCCTGTTGAATGAAAATGATTTTCTCTCCTTCACTAGGCCACTTTGACTTGATTGCTGGAATTATTTTATTGATTAGCATTTGCCTTGTTGCTTGCTTGTTAACCGATTCTATGGGTTTTGTTTCAAACACCCCCCTTGGTCTATTCTTTGAAGCCCTTTTCGTAAGTACTTCTTCGGTGAACGGAAAAATTCCTATCTTACCGTCGAAAGTACATTCACCCATTTGGTTCCATCTAGGTCTTGCCACACAACCCATAAACATAATTTTAGGAATGAATTTGGATGATTTACCACTTCTATACGGTTTGGGTTCATTTTTTGCAAGATAAACTCGCTGTGATTTTCTTGACAAGTAAAACCATTTTTCATCGATATGAACAAAGTCATACAAACATTTGTATTGTGGTTGAAGCGGAATCGATTCTTGTATAAGTAAACTAATAATCCAACGAATTCTTACCAGCTTATTATCCTCTGAAATTTCTGGATGCATTGCACTAGTCTGAGGATTTAATTCCCCTCTTTTGATCATCTTCCATACAGTGGATGGTGCTAAGTTGAGTTTACTTGCCAAATCTCTTAAACATGTTCTATCACCCATTGGAATGTTTGCTATACTTTCATATGGGATTGTAATTCTTTTTCTTCCACACTTGTGATAGCTATGATCTAAATCATACTTTTGGAATGTTTGTTTTTGTTTCTGTGCCTTGTTCCATAAATAGCTTATGGTCCTTCGAGAATAACCAAACTGCTCCGCAGTCTTGTTAATTGAACCATGAGGAAGATTTCCAGCATTAGACATTTGAAGTAAGTGTAGTAAAATTTGTTGTCGCATTTGATTGTGTAATCTTGGCTTGTGATGATTTGGCTGATTATCATTTGGTTCATCATGATCGGTTCTTAAAATTTCGTTTTCAATTGGATCATTTGCAATGGGTGACAATGGTGGGGGACTGTTGAGGTCTAAAGGAGGCTCTAAGTCCCCTATTACTTCATTGTGTAAAGCTTCTACCTCCATTAAGACATCCTCTCCCCCATCAAAATCACCAAATAAAGCTTCAATGTTTTCAGATTCATAATCTGAAAAATCATCCATTGTGAAACGAATGATTACAAAGCCAAAACTGAAGCCTGTGTTAATTGAGTATTGCTGGTGATAATTGCTGTGAAGGTTGAAGTTTCAGATTGAAGTTATTGTGTTGATTTTGTGAAGGTTGAAGATTTAAGATACTGTTGTATTTGGAGATAATTATGCTTTTGATTTTTGTTGTATTTATAGTGTAAATTGGGGTTGAAATTAAATTTAACCTTAATCCATGTATGTGTTCATCTATAGGTTGATGTGATATGAAAATCTCATTGTAATTGGTTGTTTAATTCATCTAAAGATTAAGAGCTTTATTTTTTTTTTATTTTGGTTAACAAAAGTGTAAAAACCTTTGGTATACCATTAATAACATCAGGAAACGGATTATTCCAATGTTCATTGATTAGTTAATTCATCTTATTATTTTTAATTATATTTTCCTACCTTCTCCAATGTTCAATGATTAGTTATTATTATTGATTCCCCTTGCCTTGGTTCCTTCCCATATTCCAAATGGGAAGGACTTTCGAAAACGGAGGGAGTATGATGCAAAAACCTCTTTAAAAAAATGGTTATTGAAACACACTCAAAAGTCAAAAGTAATGAGTAGTAATGTATTTTTGATAAAGACATAAGTATACATGTTTAGACTTGAGGGACTATTTGACCACACTCTCCTTTATGTATGAGTTGTCGTATTTCTTTCCTACTCAGATTCTGCTCATAATTTTTTATGGGTGGGATACATTGGGTATTATGATGATGATGATAACGACGATATAAGTATACATGTCATAAAGAGTAAAATACTATCAGATTTAGGGTTTTTAAGAGTTTAATTGTATTTCATTGACTGATAATTACATGGGTAGCAGCTTATATAATTACATCGTTGCTATATTTACAAATATTCAATATCCTAAATAATCTCCTCAAATCAAACTATTACTGGAAAATTATACAAATCATTCTGAGAATATTTGCTAATATTCGGTTCTTCACTCCCCTCAAGTTGGGTCGTGGGATCCTGAACGCCCAACTTGCATAAAGTGTCTTGGATCTGTTCTGCTTCGACAGCCTTCGTAAGTATATCTGCTAGTTGCTCCTTTGATCGAACATAGGGAATATGAATAATTTCACCTTCGAGCTTCTCCGTTATAAAATGTTGATCGACTTCGACATGTTTGGTTCTATCATGTTGAACCGGGTTCTCAGAAATGCTTATTGCTGCTTGGTTATCACAATTCAGTACACTGCTCTGTATCTCAGAGTCCTCAAGGCTGCTTCCATGTGTTTGTGTAAGCATGTATGTCAAGATGACCATGTCGCCCAAACATGATTCCCTTCCTTGGTGTTCCCTTTAAATATCTCAGAGTCCTCAAGGCTGCTTCAATGTGTTGTGTCTAAGGTTGGTGCAAAAATCGGCTCATAACTCCAACAGCATAAGCAATGTCAGGCCGAGTATGTGATAAGTAAATCAACTTTCCCAGTAACTTCTGATACTGCTCTCGGTCAGCTGCTTCTCCTCCTTCAATTGTCTGCAGACCATTATTAACTACCATCGGTGTATCTGCTGGTTTGCACCCTAACATTCCAGTTTCTGCTAAGAGATCTAGGATGTACTTCTTCTGACAAATAAATATCCCCTTTTTCGACCTTAGCATTTCGATCCCAAGAAAGTACTTCAGTTGTCCAAGATCCTTCATCTCAAACTCCCCAAATAATTTCTTCTTCAGATTTTGAATTTCTTCCTTATCACTTCCTGTAATAATCATATCATCAACATAAATAATCAAGCAAGTTGTTAGGGATCCTCTCTTCTTGAGGAATAGAGTATGATCAGAGTTACTCTAATGGTATCCAAATCTTTTCATCGCAAGGGTAAACTTTCCAAACCAGGCTGTGGGAGACTGCTTCAAACCATAGAGTGCTTTCCGAAGTCTGCATCCTTCATTCTCTTTGAAGTTACTACTAAATCCAGGAGGGGGTTCCATGAACACTTCTTCCCTGAGTTCTCCATGTAGAAAAGCGTTCTTTACATCAAATTGGTGTAGGGGCCAATCTTTATTTGCAGCAATAGAGAAAATGACTTTGATAGTATCAATTTTCGCTACCAGTGAGAAAGTTTCTGAGTAGTCAATCCCATATGTCTGTGTACCCCTTCGCAACCAATCTGGCTTTATACTTTTCGATCGTCTCGTCGCTTCTGTATTTGATTGTGAACACCCATTTGCATCCAACAACTATCTTCCCTTTCGGAATCGTGCACTTTTCCCAAGTATTGTTCTTAAGTAATGCATCGATTTCAGTCTGCATAGCCATCCTCCAATCTCTGCTTCTGAATGCTTCATCTACCGTTCTGGGAATCTGATTAGAGTAAAGAGCTGTATTGAAGGCAACTGCTGATTCTGCCAAAACTCCTGAGTTATCAACATTTACCGGATATTTCGACCTCTGATCCTGAAAATCTAGGTCATACCTCCTCGGGGGAACTCCCCTGGTTCTCCTGGGTGGCAGAACATACTCAACTGGTTCCTCTCTTATCTTATGACTCCCCCTTACTTCTTCCTGCGACACCTCAGAAACAGGACTAGCACCAGAATAATCATCAGGATTACCAAACTTAGAAGGAGTCGTTACCTCAATGGATTCAGAATGATCAGATTACAGGGATGGTTGTGGTTGAGGAGATGGATGTACTATATCTTCAGAGGCAGTCTCATCGGTATAGCCAGCCTGCTCATTTTGACTCGTAGGAGATATAAGCCAGCTTAGATCGTCTCTGATAGTACTAGTCTCTCCCGGACATCTAAGCTGGTGGTGGAAATAAGAGTCCTCATGAAAATCGCAGTCCATAGTGACATACATATGTTTATTAAGAGGGTCATAACACTGATATCCCTTTTGATGAGTCCCATAGCCTAAGAACACACATTTAACCGCCCGGGGTTCAAGTTTAGTCTGGTTCTGCTGAGGAAGGTGAACATATGCAATGCATCCAAAAATCTTGGGTGGAAGGGAATGGAGAGAAATATTGGTAGTGTACGAGGAGAGGGTTTCTAACAGGGTTTTATGTTTGAGGCTTCTTGTAGGTAGACGGTTCACTAGTGGAAAAAAGATTATAGGCTGCGGCTTATTGGCTGCGGTTATAGTGTATACGCAGCCAATATGTAAAATTAAAAAAAAATTAGAATAGGCTGCGTTTTTCTCTATGTCCGCAGCCAAAAATTAAAATAAGTCATGGGCTGCGGTTTTTCTATATGTCCGCGGCCTAAAGTTGAAGCCCAACCCAAAATCAGCCAAATTAAACCCTAAATGAGGCGTCGGTTCTTATATTCAATGAGGCGCCTCATTTCTTCTGCCCTACCTTTTCTCTCTCTTCATGAAAAGAAAAAACCCTTCAATCTTCTTGATGACAATAACCCTAAATTAAATTCTAAATCTTCTTCATGAAAAGAAATCAACTCTTTCATCTTCTTCGATCCTCAACAAATTTGGGTGCTGCATCCTTCCACCTTCCTTCTTTCAGCATCAGAATTCAAGGATTTCGATCTATTAGTTGAAGATCCTCAACTCTTTCATCACAATTCACGACCCAAATTCCAGTACTTCAAGCATCAGAATTCAGCACTCCAGATCTATCAGTTGATTGAGGTTTGTTCACCAAAACTCAATCAAACTGACTAGTACAAAAATGACTATTATTTAGGTATCAAACGCCTTTCTTCATCGGAATTTCTGGGTTATTTCTTCCGCCTTTCTTCATCGCAATTTCTGGGTTATTTTTTGCTCTTGTAGAAAAATGGAAGCAACGTGGAAGGGAGGTTGTTGGTTGTTCGACTGGGGATGTGGCGACATTGCTAAGTTCTCTTTTGAAGGTTGCAACTGTGCTCTGATGGATAAGGCCATTACTGGAACAAAAAACTTACATTTTTTTGTTAAGGTATTCCCCCCCCCCCCCCCCCATTATCAGATCTAAGAATGCGGATATGTGTTTGGAATTGGGTAAGGATCATCTTATGAAATTTAACAAAGACATCATAAACCTCATATGTGTTTAATAAAATAAACTCAACACATTCTAGTGCAATCATCAATGAATATAACATAATACGAAAAAACAGATGTCCCTCCATCAGGAGCAAGACCCCAAACATCAGAATGTATAAGCATAAAACGTTCACTGGACTGACTTAAACTAAGATAATACGAGTGTTATGACTCTTTGCCAAAATACATGACTCACAATTATAACTAAGTTTAGATCCACGGAGAGCAGGAAATAAATGTTCTAAGTACTCTAGTGACGTGTAACACCCCGAGATTTGCAGACATCATTAGCGAATATTTTAATAACTTTTGGGGATTTTATAATAATATTAAATTTATTTTGAAATAGTTTTAAGAAATTCCTTCTATATATGAATTTGAATATTAACATATATTTACATTGAAAAAATACAATTACGATTTCTAAAATAAAGAGTTTCGAATCGAAACCATTCTATTCATTAGAACTTGTGAGCACACATAAGCGAGCTTCTTTTAGTGGGCAATTCAAGAGGGTCAAATAAATAAATAAATAAATGGGTAAATAAATAAATAAATAAGGAGGATAAATAGAGGACTTAGGGTTTAGGTGGGAGACACTTACTCATTTTCAAAAGAAAAACAAATCAGCTACTCCTTTCTCCCTCACTCATGGCTGCCCTACTCCTTCCTCCCTCTCTCACGGCTGACCACGAACGCCACTGTTGGCCCATTTAGTTTTGATGATAACGTAAACTTTAATAAACAAACATACTTTGTCTTTGAGATTGTTTTGATAGGTCAAATATCTGATCTTTATAAGGGTCGTTGATGGACCATTAAGCGTTGAAAAGGGATTGCTAAATAAATGTTCCAAGATCAAGTCAGAGTTCTAAGATTGGTCAATCGAAAGACAGTGCAGTGTTCCCAGAATCAGCGGTCAGAGGAGGAGTCAACAAAAATAATTAGGAAAATAATTTTTATTTTTATTTTTCTTTTTTAGTTTTGTTGTATGGGTAAATTAAGTCTAGAATGCACAAGGAAATTAATTAAAAATTAATTTAACTAACTCCTAAAAAGTCTCCTTAAAATTAGGATCTTAAAATAAGTTTTCTTAAATTGTCTTAGCTATTTTTAGCTAAAAGACAAGAAAACTTGGAGTAACTACCAAGCTTTCCTACCACTCTCACGCGTAAACTAACCCTCAACTCCCACTATCTTTGATCATGGGATTATGGGTAGTTTAGATCTAAAAATCTATATAAATGATTTTTATACAACCGGCACAATTTGGTGATCATTTGAGAGAAAATTGTTTTTCCGAAAATATTTGTGCCCAAAATATTTCGTGAGGTTTACAAAATAAAGAAGAGGAAATCTTGATTGATTTTAATTGCTAATTAATTTCAAGATTTAATCCTTGTGCTATTCTTGATTTGATTCATCCATTTTAGATAAATCTTGTAAAGGGTTTATTTGAGTGAATTTGTATTTAGACTTGGGTAAGTCTAAAGAGAGGAGGAGAAGAGTAGAGAGAAGAGAAACGGTAAGAAGTTACCGTGAGAAGAGAAACGGTAAGAGGTTACCGTGTGTAGAGAAACGGTAAAGAGTTACCGAGAGAAGAAAAAGAGTAGAGAGGAGAAGTTATTTTATGTAATAGAGGAGTCATTTACATAAAATAATAGAGAAGAGAAATCCCTAGTGGGTCGTGGTTCTTTTTCCCACGTTAAATCTTGGTGTTCCGTTTATAGTTTTCTTTATATTGTCTTGAGTATTTTTGATATTCAAATTCCGTAAGAAAAAGGGCTAAAAATACTAAAAAGGCGAAAGTAACAATTCACCCCCCCTCTTGTTACAGTTCATTGTCTCTAAGTGTTTCTACAGCCACCACCATCAGCGGCACCCGTAGCCGCCTCCAGCAGGTCGTAGCCGCCTCCAGCAGCACCGGTTTCCCAACCCGCAGCTAGGTTGCGTCGTGCAGCCACTGGACAGCAGCTAGGCTGCGTTTGGCGCCCTCAACCACCACGAGCAGCGTGGTTCTAGTTTCCTTCCACCACCACTGCAACTTTCTTTCCCTCTTCACATTTTTTTTTACTAGCTTTGTCTTGGTGAGCCATCTCCTCTTCCTTGTTTGATTCCTTCTTGTTTCCAGTTGAAATTTATAAAGTTTATGAGTGTGTGATGTTGATTTTGTGTTACTTTCATT
>JAAKBH010000113.1:342500-351743 GCA_019776075.1 Amaranthus palmeri
TAAACTTTAAGGTGAATCAAAACCCCAAATTGTAATAACTAATCAAATACTACCACATGAATTAGAAATTAAAGATAACCCAAATGAATCTAACTTCAATACTTGAACTAATTACCCAATTTATGTATAATAAAGTTAATATTCAACTACACTTGATTTCTATTATTCACACAAAGATTCAATGAAAGTAACACAAAATCAACATCACACACTCATAAACTTTATAAATTTCAACTGGAAACAAGAAGGAATCAAACAAGGAAGAGGAGATGGCTCACCAAGACAAAGCTAGTAAAAAAAAATGTGAAGAGGGAAAGAAAGTTGCAGTGGTGGTGGAAGGAAACTAGAACCACGCTGCTCGTGGTGGTTGAGGGCGCCAAACGCAGCCTAGCTGCTGTCCAGTGGCTGCACGACGCAACCTAGCTGCGGGTTGGGAAACCGGTGCTGCTGGAGGCGGCTACGACCTGCTGGAGGCGGCTACGGGTGCCGCTGATGGTGGTGGCTGTAGAAACACTTAGAGACAATGAACTGTAACAAGAGGGGGGGTGAATTGTTACTTTCGCCTTTTTAGTATTTTTAGCCCTTTTTCTTACGGAATTTGAATATCAAAAATACTCAAGACAATATAAAGAAAACTATAAACGGAACACCAAGATTTAACGTGGGAAAAAGAACCACGACCCACTAGGGATTTCTCTTCTCTATTATTTTATGTAAATGACTCCTCTATTACATAAAATAACTTCTCCTCTCTACTCTTTTTCTTCTCTCGGTAACTCTTTACCGTTTCTCTACACACGGTAACCTCTTACCGTTTCTCTTCTCACGGTAACTTCTTACCGTTTCTCTTCTCTCTACTCTTCTCCTCCTCTCTTTAGACTTACCCAAGTCTAAATACAAATTCACTCAAATAAACCCTTTACAAGATTTATCTAAAATGGATGAATCAAATCAAGAATAGCACAAGGATTAAATCTTGAAATTAATTAGCAATTAAAATCAATCAAGATTTCCTCTTCTTTATTTTGTAAACCTCACGAAATATTTTGGGCACAAATATTTTCGGAAAAACAATTTTCTCTCAAATGATCACCAAATTGTGCCGGTTGTATAAAAATCATTTATATAGATTTTTAGATCTAAACTACCCATAATCCCATGATCAAAGATAGTGGGAGTTGAGGGTTAGTTTACGCGTGAGAGTGGTAGGAAAGCTTGGTAGTTACTCCAAGTTTTCTTGTCTTTTAGCTAAAAATAGCTAAGACAATTTAAGAAAACTTATTTTAAGATCCTAATTTTAAGGAGACTTTTTAGGAGTTAGTTAAATTAATTTTTAATTAATTTCCTTGTGCATTCTAGACTTAATTTACCCATACAACAAAACTAAAAAAGAAAAATAAAAATAAAAATTATTTTCCTAATTATTTTTGTTGACTCCTCCTCTGACCGCTGATTCTGGGAACACTGCACTGTCTTTCGATTGACCAATCTTAGAACTCTGACTTGATCTTGGAACATTTATTTAGCAATCCCTTTTCAACGCTTAATGGTCCATCAACGACCCTTATAAAGATCAGATATTTGACCTATCAAAACAATCTCAAAGACAAAGTATGTTTGTTTATTAAAGTTTACGTTATCATCAAAACTAAATGGGCCAACAGTGGCGTTCGTGGTCAGCCGTGAGAGAGGGAGGAAGGAGTAGGGCAGCCATGAGTGAGGGAGAAAGGAGTAGCTGATTTGTTTTTCTTTTGAAAATGAGTAAGTGTCTCCCACCTAAACCCTAAGTCCTCTATTTATCCTCCTTATTTATTTATTTATTTACCCATTTATTTATTTATTTATTTGACCCTCTTGAATTGCCCACTAAAAGAAGCTCGCTTATGTGTGCTCACAAGTTCTAATGAATAGAATGGTTTCGATTCGAAACTCTTTATTTTAGAAATCGTAATTGTATTTTTTCAATGTAAATATATGTTAATATTCAAATTCATATATAGAAGGAATTTCTTAAAACTATTTCAAAATAAATTTAATATTATTATAAAATCCCCAAAAGTTATTAAAATATTCGCTAATGATGTCTGCAAATCTCGGGGTGTTACACGTCACTAGAGTACTTAGAACATTTATTTCCTGCTCTCCGTGGATCTAAACTTAGTTATAATTGTGAGTCATGTATTTTGGCAAAGAGTCATAACACTCGTATTATCTTAGTTTAAGTCAGTCCAGTGAACGTTTTATGCTTATACATTCTGATGTTTGGGGTCTTGCTCCTGATGGAGGGACACCTGTTTTTTCGTATTATGTTATATTCATTGATGATTGCACTAGAATGTGTTGAGTTTATTTTATTAAACACATATGAGGTTTATGATGTCTTTGTTAAATTTCATAAGATGATCCTTACCCAATTCCAAACACATATCCGCATTCTTAGATCTGATAATGGGGGGGGGGGGGAATACCTTAACAAAAAAATGTAAGTTTTTTGTTCCAGTAATGGCCTTATCCATCAGAGCACAGTTGCAACCTTCAAAAGAGAACTTAGCAATGTCGCCACATCCCCAGTCGAACAACCAACAACCTCCCTTCCACGTTGCTTCCATTTTTGTACAAGAGCAAAAAATAACCCAGAAATTGCGATGAAGAAAGGCGGAAGAAATAACCCAGAAATTCCGATGAAGAAAGGCGTTTGATACCTAAATAATAGTCATTTTTGTACTAGTCAGTTTGATTGAGTTTTGGTGAACAAACCTCAATCAACTGATAGATCTGGAGTGCTGAATTCTGATGCTTGAAGTACTGGAATTTGGGTCGTGAATTGTGATGAAAGAGTTGAGGATCTTCAACTAATAGATCGAAATCCTTGAATTCTGATGCTGAAAGAAGGAAGGTGGAAGGATGCAGCACCCAAATTTGTTGAGGATCGAAGAAGATGAAAGAGTTGATTTCTTTTCATGAAGAAGATTTAGAATTTAATTTAGGGTTATTGTCATCAAGAAGATTGAAGAGTTTTTTCTTTTCATGAAGAGAGAGAAAAGGTAGGGCAGAAGAAATGAGGCGCCTCATTGAATATAAGAACCGACGCCTCATTTAGGGTTTAATTTGGCTGATTTTGGGTTGGGCTTCAACTTTAGGCCGCGGACATATAGAAAAAACCGCAGCCCATGACTTATTTTAATTTTTGGCTGCGGACATAGAGAAAAACGCAGCCTATTCTAATTTTTTTTTAATTTTACATATTGGCTGCGTATACACTATAACCGCAGCCAATAAGCCGCAGCCTATAAGCTTTTTTCCACTAGTGAACCGTCTACCTACAAGAAGCCTCAAACATAAAACCCTGTTAGAAACCCTCTCCTCGTACACTACCAATATTTCTCTCCATTCCCTTCCACCCAAGATTTTTGGATGCATTGCATATGTTCACCTTCCTCAGCAGAACCAGACTAAACTTGAACCCCGGGCGGTTAAATGTGTGTTCTTAGGCTATGGGACTCATCAAAAGGGATATCAGTGTTATGACCCTCTTAATAAACATATGTATGTCACTATGGACTGCGATTTTCATGAGGACTCTTATTTCCACCACCAGCTTAGATGTCCGGGAGAGACTAGTACTATCAGAGACGATCTAAGCTGGCTTATATCTCCTACGAGTCAAAATGAGCAGGCTGGCTATACCGATGAGACTGCCTCTGAAGATATAGTACATCCATCTCCTCAACCACAACCATCCCTGTAATCTGATCATTCTGAATCCATTGAGGTAACGACTCCTTCTAAGTTTGGTAATCCTGATGATTATTCTGGTGCTAGTCCTGTTTCTGAGGTGTCGCAGGAAGAAGTAAGGGGGAGTCATAAGATAAGAGAGGAACCAGTTGAGTATGTTCTGCCACCCAGGAGAACCAGGGGAGTTCCCCCGAGGAGGTATGACCTAGATTTTCAGGATCAGAGGTCGAAATATCCGGTAAATGTTGATAACTCAGGAGTTTTGGCAGAATCAGCAGTTGCCTTCAATACAGCTCTTTACTCTAATCAGATTCCCAGAACGGTAGATGAAGCATTCAGAAGCAGAGATTGGAGGATGGCTATGCAGACTGAAATCGATGCATTACTTAAGAACAATACTTGGGAAAAGTGCACGATTCCGAAAGGGAAGATAGTTGTTGGATGCAAATGGGTGTTCACAATCAAATACAGAAGCGACGAGACGATCGAAAAGTATAAAGCCAGATTGGTTGCGAAGGGGTACACAGACATATGGGATTGACTACTCAGAAACTTTCTCACTGGTAGCGAAAATTGATACTATCAAAGTCATTTTCTCTATTGCTGCAAATAAAGATTGGCCCCTACACCAATTTGATGTAAAGAACGCTTTTCTACATGGAGAACTCAGGGAAGAAGTGTTCATGGAACCCCCTCCTGGATTTAGTAGTAACTTCAAAGAGAATGAAGGATGCAGACTTCGGAAAGCACTCTATGGTTTGAAGCAGTCTCCCACAGCCTGGTTTGGAAAGTTTACCCTTGCGATGAAAAGATTTGGATACCATTAGAGTAACTCTGATCATACTCTATTCCTCAAGAAGAGAGGATCCCTAACAACTTGCTTGATTATTTATGTTGATGATATGATTATTACAGGAAGTGATAAGGAAGAAATTCAAAATCTGAAGAAGAAATTATTTGGGGAGTTTGAGATGAAGGATCTTGGACAACTGAAGTACTTTCTTGGGATCGAAATGCTAAGGTCGAAAAAGGGGATATTTATTTGTCAGAAGAAGTACATCCTAGATCTCTTAGCAGAAACTGGAATGTTAGGGTGCAAACCAGCAGATACACCGATGGTAGTTAATAATGGTCTGCAGACAATTGAAGGAGGAGAAGCAGCTGACCGAGAGTAGTATCAGAAGTTACTGGGAAAGTTGATTTACTTATCACATACTCGGCCTGACATTGCTTATGCTGTTGGAGTTATGAGCCGATTTTTGCACCAACCTTAGACACAACACATTGAAGCAGCCTTGAGGACTCTGAGATATTTAAAGGGAACACCAAGGAAGGGAATCATGTTTGGGCGACATGGTCATCTTGACATACATGCTTACACAAACACATGGAAGCAGCCTTGAGGACTCTGAGATACAGAGCAGTGTATTGAATTGTGATAACCAAGCAGCAATAAGCATTTCTGAGAACCCGGTTCAACATGATAGAACCAAACATGTCGAAGTCGATCAACATTTTATAACGGAGAAGCTCGAAGGTGAAATTATTCATATTCCCTATGTTCGATCAAAGGAGCAACTAGCAGATATACTTACGAAGGCTGTCGAAGCAGAACAGATCCAAGACACTTTATGCAAGTTGGGCGTTCAGGATCCCACGACCCAACTTGAGGGGAGTGAAGAACCGAATATTAGCAAATATTCTCAGAATGATTTGTATAATTTTCCAGTAATAGTTTGATTTGAGGAGATTATTTAGGATATTGAATATTTGTAAATATAGCAACGATGTAATTATATAAGCTGCTACCCATGTAATTATCAGTCAATGAAATACAATTAAACTCTTAAAAACCCTAAATCTGATAGTATTTTACTCTTTATGACATGTATACTTATATCGTCGTTATCATCATCATCATAATACCCAATGTATCCCACCCATAAAAAATTATGAGCAGAATCTGAGTAGGAAAGAAATACGACAACTCATACATAAAGGAGAGTGTGGTCAAATAGTCCCTCAAGTCTAAACATGTATACTTATGTCTTTATCAAAAATACATTACTACTCATTACTTTTGACTTTTGAGTGTGTTTCAATAACCATTTTTTTAAAGAGGTTTTTGCATCATACTCCCTCCGTTTTCGAAAGTCCTTCCCATTTGGAATATGGGAAGGAACCAAGGCAAGGGGAATCAATAATAATAACTAATCATTGAACATTGGAGAAGGTAGGAAAATATAATTAAAAATAATAAGATGAATTAACTAATCAATGAACATTGGAATAATCCGTTTCCTGATGTTATTAATGGTATACCAAAGGTTTTTACACTTTTGTTAACCAAAATAAAAAAAAAATAAAGCTCTTAATCTTTAGATGAATTAAACAACCAATTACAATGAGATTTTCATATCACATCAACCTATAGATGAACACATACATGGATTAAGGTTAAATTTAATTTCAACCCCAATTTACACTATAAATACAACAAAAATCAAAAGCATAATTATCTCCAAATACAACAGTATCTTAAATCTTCAACCTTCACAAAATCAACACAATAACTTCAATCTGAAACTTCAACCTTCACAGCAATTATCACCAGCAATACTCAATTAACACAGGCTTCAGTTTTGGCTTTGTAATCATTCGTTTCACAATGGATGATTTTTCAGATTATGAATCTGAAAACATTGAAGCTTTATTTGGTGATTTTGATGGGGGAGAGGATGTCTTAATGGAGGTAGAAGCTTTACACAATGAAGTAATAGGGGACTTAGAGCCTCCTTTAGACCTCAACAGTCCCCCACCATTGTCACCCATTGCAAATGATCCAATTGAAACGAAATTTTAAGAACCGATCATGATGAACCAAATGATAATCAGCCAAATCATCACAAGCCAAGATTACACAATCAAATGCGACAACAAATTTTACTACACTTACTTCAAATGTCTAATGCTGGAAATCTTCCTCATGGTTCAATTAACAAGACTGCGGAGCAGTTTGGTTATTCTCGAAGGACCATAAGCTATTTATGGAACAAGGCACAGAAACAAAAACAAACATTCCAAAAGTATGATTTAGATCATAGCTATCACAAGTGTGGAAGAAAAAGAATTACAATCCCATATGAAAGTATAGCAAACATTCCAATGGGTGATAGAAACATGTTTAAGAGATTTGGCAAGTAAACTCAACTTAGCACCATCCACTGTATGGAAGATGATCAAAAGAGGGGAATTAAATCCTCAGACTAGTGCAATGCATCCAGAAATTTCAGAGGATAATAAGCTGGTAAGAATTCGTTGGATTATTAGTTTACTTATACAAGAATCGATTCCGCTTCAACCACAATACAAATGTTTGTATGACTTTGTTCATATCGATGAAAAATGGTTTTACTTGTCAAGAAAATCACAGCGAGTTTATCTTGCAAAAAATGAACCCAACCGTATAGAAGTGGTAAATCATCCAAATTCATTCCTAAAATTATGTTTATGGGTTGTGTGGCAAGACCTAGATGGAACCAAATGGGTGAATGTACTTTCGACGGTAAGATAGGAATTTTTCCGTTCACCGAAGAAGTACTTACGAAAAGGGCTTCAAAGAATAGACCAAGGGGGGTGTTTGAAACAAAACCCATAGAATCGGTTAACAAGCAAGCAACAAGGCAAATGCTAATCAATAAAATAATTCCAGCAATCAAGTCAAAGTGGCCTAGTGAAGGAGAGAAAATCATTTTCATTCAACAGGATAATTGCAAGGCACACATTACTCAAGACGATGTTGAATGGCAAGCTCATTATAAACAAGATGGGTTTACATTTATTTTAACTCAGCAGCCGCCAAACAGTCCAGATTGTAACATATTGGATTTGGGTTTTTTTAGAAGCATACAATCCTTAATGCAATAAAAAGATGCCTAAGTGTATTTAGAAGTTAGTAGAAGCAGTTGAGGAAGCCTTGTGTTGAACTACATCCAAAAACACTTAGGCAATGTGTGGATGTCCTTACAATATGTGTATGAATGAGATACTCAAGGCAAAAGGGTCAAATAATTATAACGTTCCCCACAAACAAAAAAAAGCAGCTTGAAGACAATGGCATCCTACCAGAACAAGTACAAGCACCTAGATGGGCAGTCAAGGATTGCATTGCAATGGCATATGGAGAGGAATATATGAAATCAATTGTTTGGGATCAATTTATAATGAAAAAGACTTCTGTATGAACCATTTTAATAATCATGTACAAGTTGTAGTGCTTTATCTCATAATGAAAAGACTTTTGCATACACATGTCTCAGTTAGTCCCCGTCAATCATCGAATAATATACAAAGGCTACATTACGAGCTACCCGAAAGTGTTAAAATCAAATTCTAACACAATGGCAACAATTCGTAATTAGCCTCATTAGTATATTTTCTCATAATTATTGACTCATCATCGACATTTAATAGGTTAAACATTGTCTCAGTTAGTCCCCAATAATCATCGAATGATAAACAAAAACGACATTACGAGCTACCCGAAAGTGTTAAGCTCATACTTAAACACAATGGCAACAATTCGTAATTAGCGTCATTTGTATATCTTCTCATTATTAAAGACTCTTCATCGACATTTTCATGTATCATAAAAATCCAAGATTAACATTACCAGCACCAATAAATCCAACACTATTTAGAATCAACACAAAAAAAATCCAGCACTACTTAGAATCAAAAAAGATCCAACACTACTTATAATCAATGGTATTGCATAAAGAATCAACACAAAATTAAGAATCAATGGCTGCATTAAGAATCAACCCAACAATACTAAATTTAGTATCAATCCATACATGCATAATTTAGAATCAACACAAAAACCCATACCGAATAAACAAGCCCAGCCGATTTCGAGCAACAACAACCAAAAAAAATCCAACAGCAATAGTCAATACTTACAGACGTTTCCATAAATCATCCAACCAAACCTTGGGTTTAATTATTTTGATTTAGGTTTCAGATTTACCCCATTTTCATGTTTGCTAGAAGAAGCAACACTTTTTTTGCAAATTCGTCTAGATGCCTTTTTTCTTAGGATCTGGTGGTGTTTCAGGAACAACTAAAGTAATAGGGGACTTTTTTGAATGAAGATCTTCTTCTACTTCAACAAGTGTAGAAGTAGCATCATCTTCAATTTCTTTTCTTAATTTATTCTCCATTTCAATTTCTTTTAAAAATCCATTTTCCATTTCAACAGAGGATACAGTTCTTCTAAGAAGATCAATGGAATAAGAATGTCGCCTACCATTCAAAGAACATGAACACTGAGAACCCCATTCACAATTACCATCAGCTATTAAAGGATGACTCTGTAATAAGAAGCCATTAAAATGGGCAAAGGGTATTTCAAATGTTCTGGGCAAAAAAAATCAAAATTAATCTCGTTTTAAAGGGAATAAAAATGAAAGGAATTAAAATTGAAGAATTAAATCATTTTGGATGAAG